>JARDUL010056482.1:0-12145 GCA_030265205.1 Dirona pellucida | reverse complement strand
CAATGGCGAGAGTTCGTCCGCACTTAACCTTACACCGAAAGGTAGAAAGGAAATGATAAAGAAAGAAAGAAAGAAATGTTTTTGTCTTATCACTTTACATCACAATAATCTTAAATTATTTTAGCTGTCACTACTAACATGTCAAGACATTTATTTTTTTTAAACATAGGGGCGTGACCAATTTTTTTGAATTTATCCAAACATCAGCATTGACAAATTTAGCTTGCATATTTTAACTATGATATTGTATTAATTTGTTTTCAGACTCGTCCCTCTTGGATCTAGAATTAGAAGGTTTTTCCCATAAAAATGCTGCCAGTGCAGGGGCAAATGCTAATCAATCTGGTCTGTTGGAGAATGACTTCAAGTCTTTAGGTTTGTGACTGATTATGTTGGGCAAATTTTTTTACATTTTTAAATCGCATACAGGGTATTTGCTTTGATTTATTTATATTCTAGACCAGTGCTTGCAAATTAAGACACCCCCACGTTAAAGAAAATTTACGTCAATGCAAAAATATTGAAAATGTCTGTAAGCTTTACAAAAGATTGATTCATAATGTTGAATGTAGATGAATTGTTCTAGCGCTGTAAATCGAGGAAGGAGCAAAATACTTATACTTCATTTTGGGTCAATCTGATATTTCTAGCAGCATCAGTTCGCTGCCAGAGGCGGAGAAGTTCAGCACTCAAGTCTGCATCAGGAAATATGGCTTGATTAGTGGATGTATGATCACCAGTAGATGCAGTTATTTTTCATAATGATTCTTCTTCCTAAGCAATATTTTTAACACTGCTTTATATTTCTCCTATTGTCAATCATTTATCATCAGTAGGTTGCCTCTTCATTTTCTAATTTTCATAGAATTGTTTATTTATTTAAAAGAATATTTTAGTCATTTTATTATATTTTTTTTTCCTTTCAGGTTTGGGAAATATGGGTGATCTTGGTAGTATTTTCAACAATGCAAACACAACGCAAAAAGAGCAAGCAATGGTAAGATATTTTATTTCTCTATATATTTACTTTGGGGGGGACGGGAGAGGGCATATATGCGCTGACTAGTAGTGACTTTGTACGACTGTTGAAATAACTGTGGTATAAAGCCATATTTTATGCATTACCTCATGTAAATAGCCTTATCCATCTTACAGGTAAAATCATGGCATGTTGTATTATGAATACAAATTGTAGTGCTGGTTGTTAGAGGGCACCTCTTGTAGCGTCTGCTTTGTTTCTCAAATTTTAATCATTCTTTGATATTTTGGGCAGAATCTTGTTTTTAGATATATTTTATGAAAGAGAAAAATGTTGTCATTAATTGCATAAATGTCATTTCAGAGGCATAGGGGCACTAACAGGAAATGCTATTGATTAAATGATAATGTTGTCCCGACTATAAGAAACGAGATTCTAAGTCTTTTTCTTTGCCAAAAAATAGAATACATAATAATGCTATGTGAAAGGACTGTCATGTTTATGTTTGAGAGGGATAAGCTTGACAATCCAATTTGAAGATAAGTTTTAGAATAAGATCATGAATGACCTTGGGTAAACAAATTGTTGACTGTCTTGTGATAAATCTTTTCTCTTCCAGGCCCAGCTAAATGTACAAAATGGCCAGGCAGGTTTCATGGGTCTACAAGCCAACTCACAGCCACAACCCTCCATGGCTTTCTCTGGTGAGATTTTAAAAGACTTACTATTGTATGAAATGAAGAGTGGGGGTGGGCAGGACACGACAGAGAATGGGGGAAGGAGAGAATGGGAGAGATAGGAAGGAGTGAGTTAGTAACTTGTAGTTAAATGTCTTGACGGATGGTCTATCCGTTTTCAAAACTTAAAATTTATGCCTTCTATTAATTTTTATCAATAGGTATGCCACCATCTTACAGTGGAATCTCACACAACCTCCGGCCAGCTGTTGTGACCAGTGCTACAACTGATGTGAATTCAGTGTTTAGTTCCACCACAGCATCACAACCTGCGGAAAGTAGCTCATTGTCTCTGGCAGATCTTGATATACTGGACAAGTCCCTTCAAGATTACAAGCTCAGTAAAGATAAATTTCCTGTCAAAACGTAAGTAATATACTTGTATTATTATAATAATAATAATAATGAATATTTATATAGCGCTTATTCACGATCATCACCATGCTCTAAGCGCTTTACAGTAGCACATTTTCCTCTGGAAATATCCTTTTTATTCTTTGAGTGTTGTGTATGCGGAGTTGTGGTTGTATCTTAGTTTTATTTTATTTTTTCCTAATTTCTAATTATTAATTTTTGTATTGTAGACTTTACTGATTTTTTTCACCCCCTTCTCATTTTGCACACATATGTGCACAAAATATGCTTGCTGTGAAGGCCAAACTTTTTAGATTTTAGTCTTATTTGTAAATTTTAGTTAAAAATTAATGTTATTATTTTTATTTATTTATTTTTATTTTGCTGTGAATCATGTAGTAATTCCAGTATGTCTACGCATTCAAGATTTTCACAGTGAGTCCATAAATTCCTATTTCTTTTCACCATTCACTTATTTTAAAGGTTCTTCAAATATTTACCTAATATTTCTGCCTGGCATATATTTCCAGGGCTTGGGAAATTTCTTGTACTTCTACTTTCTAAGATTGCAGTTGACTTGCATTTTTCCATGTCCTGACATGTCATTTTACTTAAATCACCTTAAGTCGGAACTCCATCTTCTTGACTTTCTTCTGATAAAATGGTGATTTGACCAACATATGACGACTTAAGAGTAAGAGACAAGCTTACTTGTTAATTTAAATGTGCATAAATATCTTTGAAAGTGAAAGAGTTATCCCTGCAAAATGCATTCTCTTTATTTACTCATTCCAAGCATGTTATATGACAGTGTAGTGAAGCAGCAACTAGAATCCTACTTATTCTCATTTTAAAAAATGACTTTATGGTTCCATCTATATTATTATTATTATAATCTATAATTTGCTGATTTGGCAATGGAATTACTATTAAATGAATGGATTTGAGCGCATGGGTTTTGGTATATTTCGGCACTCTGCTGATCAGCAACTCTTCCAAAGTAATGTTAATTTTTTCTTTTCTTTTTTCTTTCTTTCTTTTTTTTTTTTTTTTTTTTGGGTTGTTTGGTGTTTTTTTCGGGTTTTTTTCTTTTTTTCATATATGAAAAAATGTGAGTATTTTATTACAAAACTAGAGATATGAATCAACTTTACTTTAATCAGAGGTTGTGTAAACTTTTTAATGTTCTTAAACTGGCAAAGGTCATGTTGCTTCAAATACTTTTAAGTTTCTGTTTTGAGTACTGTATTTGCTGTGCTATTAGAAAACATGCTTTACACTGATTTATTCACTCAACCCTGTGTAGTATATTCAAGTGTCAATAAAAACTGGGAAAGTGACTCTTTAAAGGATGAGATGAGTAAATTTGTGGCATGCCAGTTTCCATTATAGAGGGTGGTAAAATGTGATTTGTCTGCCATTGCTTTAATTACGTTAATACGAGGCGGAAAACATTGAGCAGGTATCAGAGTAAAGCATGTTCTCTAAAAGCACTTTTGTTGCCACGCCCCTTTCCTGTATCATTTCCCTTGGTTACCAGCCATTTTCCTCAGCTAGTCAAAAAGAGGGTACAATGACAAATACAAATCATGACTTCCTTGTTATCCTCAATATCAACACAAACCTATCTCTCAGGATGTGTAGATAAACCACAAATCAATAGATTTTGCATGACTAGCATTGGTGCAGGAATCATTATTGACCCTAACTACATCATTAGTGGTGTCGCTAATTTGTTTTGCTTTGTTCAGCACAATAAGTGACAGGAAGCTTTAAATATTACCTACAAATTTTGTCAAAACGGTGTTGAAAATTTCCAACGGAAGCTAGACATCTCTCCAACCAAAAGGGAAGTAATTGTCATGATTTTATAGCCTTGGTAAATTTTTTATTTGCTGCTGACACAAGTCCTATTTTGTGGCAATGCACAAGTAAAGATAAAACATACAACAAATGTCTGTGTGGCAACCAAAAGTGTTATATAATATATTACCCTATAAGATTTAAGTAAGCTCTGTTTATTGGTAAAGTGCATGATATAAATTCCTTTCATTGGATTTAGCATGAAATAAAACCCTTGCATGTGATTAATTGTGTCTATGAAAGTACAGCAACTTCTAGTTTTGTTGTAACTTGTCTCATGAATGGGACTTGTAGAATTTTAGGTCACAATTATTATATATACTTTTAAAAAATGCTCCTGATAGGCTGCAACAAAGTTAAGAACTTCATCATGCTTTCTATTTACCCTAAGCACTAGGAAAATAATTCTTTTAAATGTTCATATGTACTTTAAGATTTTATTGTGGCTTTATTCTATCATTTCATTGCTTTGAAAACATTTAGTTTTACTCTACACAGTCAGTACTGAAGGGATAAAACGTGAAACAATTAAATTAGTTCACCTCAAATGTAGTAGTCTGAAATTAAGTTTCTATTGTTAAAAATATTTTAGCTTGTTTCTTTTCAAATCATTATTCCCCAAACTTCTTTTAATTGTTAGTTAAATACCATTTTGGACACTTTGAGGTTATATTTAAGGCAGAGCCTCTTGATTAAAGTCCCCTAACCTATCCATTTGAGACAGAGTCTTGGCAATTCATGAGAGGTCCTGAGAATTGAGAACCAATTGAACCTTGGGCCTTCATCATGTAGTGTCAACCCTCTGTTGCTAGGGGTGAGACCCCAAGCTGTACCTTGTTTTACTAAATATAGTTACAGATTTAGAGTTTGTGGCTTTAATAGTTCTCATAAAGGCAACCCTCACCAATCAGACTCAAACAAAAGAGAAATTAAGATTTATATGACCTATAGGAATCAACTCTTGGAGTTTGATACACTTCAAGTTATCTACTTTCCCATCATTATGACTTGAAGACATTTTTCAAAAAGTTATGATTATTTTCGCAATTTTACTGTAACTGTAAGTTTTCTATTTCTTTCTCTGTCCTTATCTCACAGTAATAGACATGATCACGTAGGAATCTTGAATTTTCTATTTACCTTTGAACTTAATATTTTCATTTGAGCTTTTTCATAGCACTGTATATAGCTGCCAAGAGAAAAATGTCTCTATTGCTCAATTTACAGTGTGACTTTTATGAACTCTGCAACACACCAAAATGATAGAACAGCTTGTATTGTATCTATTTCTGGTAGAGATTATAATTTGTGGTTTTGTTACGGCAACAAGATTCAATTTCGCTCTTCATTTTCGAAGTCCCGAGTCTTATGATAAAATTCAGAAAGAAGGTTCAAAGTTAAACATAATATGATATATGTATACTATTTATAGGGTACATATTTTCAAAATCAACAAGTTAAAACTTAGCCTTGACGTCTCAAAAACCCTAATCAATGTTTCAATCTGGACACAACTGGGTTTTTAGGTCAATGTCAGATGATATTTACATGTCTCATTTATTATGGCCTGTGCGCCTAGAAATAATGGTGACCTGCTGTTATCTCAAGTGTAAGTGAGTATTTTGTTTGTTTTGAAAGTTTTCAGTAATGTTTTATTTATATTTTGATAAATATAGAAGCTTCTTTTCTTCAAATCATCAGTTGAAACATTTCTATTTCCAGGCAACTAAACAACAAGTTGCCCCTCTACCAGATAGCTGCCAATAAAGCAGCCGCAGCAGAAGCAGCAAAACCTCAATTTCCTAACACAGCAGCATCAAACTTTGCATCAGGCCAGCCGGCATTGAATCCCTTGATGAGTACAAGTCATGGCACAGCCCTGTTACTGGAACCCATTTCCTCTGGCCCTGCACCGAGCTCCTCTTCTGACTTTTCTGCTATGGTTAGTGCTTCACCTCCACCAGTGCTGGAGTTACTGCCCTTGACTGATGTCTTTGTACCTTTGGACAAGATCCAGCCAGGTATGCAATCATGAGTAGTCATTAGTAGAATAGTTGTACTCATCATAAGTCAGGCCAACCCAATTCTGCCTAACCCGCTGCCCAATAAATGTTCCTGGATGCCTCTGCAAAGAGAGACAATCTGCTTATTGAGCTAGACAGCATTCTAGGCAAGGGCGGGGCATGGCGCATGACAACACAGTATGCAGGATTAATAGTTAGGTTAAAGGTTGTGTAGTTGTAGTATCAGTTGCCTACAAGATTAATTCATTCTGATGTTGTGAAAAATTTTAGAAACTTAATTTTTCTATTTGTTCAAATGTTGTTTTTGTTCAAATGTATGTATTACTTGTTGTTCCATTATTTAAATTTAAATCAAAATGGAACGGTAACATTAGCTCTGCACTATCTGTTTGCAGATTCCAACATTCCGCCTGTGACTGCCTATGATAAGAACTCCCTGAAGATGATGATATATTTTGTGCAACATAGGCCCAGGCCTGATGTGATGACCATGGTGGTATCTACAATATCCACAAACGCCAAGCCCATCACAGGTTTTGCTTTCCAATCAGCTGTTCCTAAGGTATATAGTTCAATCCTCAATTTCACTTTTACGTGAAGTAAGAAGCGTTTTTCTGAAGTTTTAGAGATCCTTGTTTTATTTTATAAATTATGGTAAACAAAGGGGATAAAGAAGAAGGCCTACCTGTTTTAGTGTTTGTTGATTTGTTTGTTTTTTTGTTATGTTTTTTTTCGGGGGGAGGGGGGGTTGGTTTGTTTGTTTTTTGTTGGGGATCAAAAGTGAATAAATTTGGCGGTAGGTTGATATAGAGCCCAAATTCTACCTAACACTTGATTAAAATTCTAATTTTTATTCATACATCTGATCCATGAATTTTTGTATCCAATAAGAAGTGCTGAGGGAGAGTAAAGCATGCCTTTTGGGGGATTGACAATTTTTTCAAAATTATTTTTAATTTGTTTAAATCCAAGTGTCATGCTACAGTTTTCAATCTTAGACTTAGAGTTAGAGTAATAAATAACAATTATGCTCTTTTGATGTAAAGCAAAAATTTACAGCTACATTGTGGAACATGTCTCACAAATAGATAACACTTTATTTCTCTCACAGATAATGAAGGTCAAACTACAACCACCTTCAGCGTGTGACTTTCCAGCATTTAACCCCATCCTCCCTCCCGCTGCCATCACCCAAGTCATGCTGGTGGCGAATCCACGCAAGGTAAGAACTGACTATTTCATCCATTGACTTTTAAAAAGTCTTAGATTTTCCTTTGTTTAACATAAAATTTTGTTTATAAGTTTTGATGTCAGTGTCGGGATAAATCATAATATAAAGGAAAGAAATGTATGAAGCAACACAGTTCACAGAAAAAAGGATCAATATATTTTGTTTTAACTTTGCTGGTTCAATACATTTGCTGTTGTTATACACCAGTTGTATTTCATTTTAGATTATTTATTTTCCCCATTTTTTTAAACATTGATTTAGGAAAAAGTCAGATTAAAGTACAAGATAATGTACACCTTAGACGGGCAGAGCGTAGCTGATGTTGGTGATGTGGAGGGGATTCCGGTCCAGTGATGACGTCTCTAGCTTATTCCTAGCTCTTGGTATGAACAGGTATGTTAATTTGAGTTTGTATCAGAATGGATATTTTTTTTCCTCACATTTATGTTTGTATCAGTATCAGTAGTCTGGGTTGTGAAATGATCCGAACCCATACTGATTTTTAGCCCATTTATACCGTTAAGTAGTGTTGGGTTCACCCCTCTTTGTCAAGTTCTAAATAATGCCCAACATACCCTGGGTGAACTCGGAATTAGAAGCCACTTTAGATACAATTCCATACATGCCAACATTCCCGATTCCTTCGGATTTAGAATCTTAGAAAATGAAAATAAACCTCAGTAACTGCCCATTCAATGGCTATTTTTGATTTTTTTTAAATCAAGAAAAAAAAATGTATACCTATGTTTGGTCGTCTTAATGGGCTGTCCTTCTTCTTCTTCTTTGTTTGACAGGTATGTAATTTGGTGATAGATTTTTTAATGAAAGCTGGCAAAGGAACACCTGTCATTAATTATGTACTTGCATGTGGTTGTAAAATCAAAAATAACCAAAGCAAATTTCCATTTCATTATGGACGAATGAAGATGTATCTCATCTTATCTATCTTATCTTAGTTTTATAACTTCTTGAGGTGTTCCACAAAATTGGAGCTAAGCTGTGTCTCTGTAAGACTTGTTATAAAAGTAGGGACCATATGTTTCTCTTTCAATAAGTGCAGAGATGCCACATACTAGTTCTAGGAAATTGTCTGAATTCAGGGACTCTTAAAAGTTCAGGCAGGTCTTCATATAACGTTGTTGCTTAACAATCATGACTTTGAATTGTGTGACTGCTGAAGTGAAAGTGCAAGCAATGTTTATTAGCTTGAAATGGCATCTCTGTAAATGAGACTGAGATTGTCTTAAAGGTCTGTTAGGCTGATAACTTTTGACTGGAACTGAATTAGGCGATGGACTTTGGTCAAGTTTTGAGCGGCCAAATTGTGGAATGGGCGGTCTTGAGCGATGATAGCGATGGTTTTCACCATGTTTCAAGGGAAGAAATATTAGGGGCAGTTTCGGAAAGGGAGGGGCGTGGTGGGGATTTATTTGATTGGTATAATTATCCTGATGAGGATGTGACTTTTGTTTTTCCACAAAATCAGGATTTTCAGTTTCAGAACCTTGGGTCATAAGAGAAAGTTTGGGAACAATTGGTTTGTTGTTAGTTTGGGGGTTTTTTTACAATGCAATAACATTTTTTAATGAACGATGGAAATACCTTGCGTCTCAGGAGATATTTCAATGATAACTTTTTGGTCCTCTTAGTGTTAAATCGAGCGATATGAGGATAACTGTTGTGTTACTTATGTAGGTGTGGATAGATGTATGTTTAAATAGGATTGGTGATCTGGTAATCAAATTTTCAGTGGAGTGACATAGATTTCAGCACTTTTTCAAAATCCATCAGTGTCTTTGATGAATGTGAAGACTTATTTGCTTCTCTGTTGTTGTGCTGTTTGAAACCTGATGGGTAACCAATTCTTTATTATTTTTTTCCATAGATGTAACGTGGACATCCATCTCAGCATTTGCTTTGAAGTCTTCACAGCTCTCTATTTCCCATCATGATGTGCGATTGTTTTGATTACAATTACAATCTATTTTTGTTTGTTATACTATATTCACATTATTATCATATTCATTATCATCTTCATCATCCTCATCTACATCATCATCAATTATAACAAATATATTCTTTTACAAACTGAACAATGTCTTGTGGAAGACGACCACCTTTGTGATTTTAAATTATCTTTACCATAATGTGTCTTTTTTTTTTCCCTCCTCCTTGTTCTGTCTTTGTGCATCAAGATTTTTGTTTGTTTTCATCAAGGCACATTATTCAAAGACCACTTAAGTTATCAATAAATGACTTTGTATTGAGAGTTAACTTAAGCATCAGATTTTTCAACAATATTAATTTCAAAATGTGACCTGTTTGGTGCAGTAAATGTATTGTTTACAGTTGCAGTTGCAGGTTTCATTTTTATTTATTTATCATATGTTTTGCCTCTACATAACATGAGATTGTTTCTAGTTGCACAATTAAGTAAAGTCTGAAGGCTTCAGCAACTGTTGATATATATAAATATATGTTTTTGTGTGTGTGTCAATCGAGCACATATTGGTATGTGACCGTCAGAATGTGTATTGAATCAGTTCAATTTTTTACAAAATTCTTTGTTGAAGTATGATACTGACATGTTGCATTTCAACCTTATTAATTACCTATTAAAGCCTGCACTGAAGTGCTAAGAAAAGGATTAATTGGATTTTTATGTTTTTTTCTGAAATTTAGAGTTTTGATTTGACATCCGTTAATGTTGAAACTGAAACAGTCAACAGACATGTCAAGTTTTTTTAAATTATATTTTAAGATATTGACTTCTGCAGATGTGTGGCACTGATTTATCTTTCGAAACTTTTTCCTATTTTCAGATTTTTCAAGGCCAAAAATGTGAAGAATATAAAAAATGTATAGAAAATACTGGAGACAATTGAGTATTGTAACATAGATTATAATAATCAAGTTGTCTCAGTGCAGTGCAAACTGGATGATTGTGTTAATAAGAGACAGATATTATATAATATATATATATGAATATTACCAATATTACCTATAATATAACTTCAGTGGGCAAGTTGAGCTCTTATAATTGGTTAGCCTGATTCAGATCTCTGCTGGTTGTAAATTATTTTGCGTTTTGAAGTGGACCCTCATATTTTGTCTAAAAGTTAAGGCTTTTTTTTTAAATACAGTGTAACTTGTAATTGTGGCACATTTGAGGAACGAGACAATTAAAAGCAAACAAATTTGAAAAAAGTTAGAACTATGCTATTTGTTAGGGGAATTAATGATTTTGACAAAAGTGTGTTTGATGAAAATGTGTGTTGCACTGTAATTTGCTTTCAGTGTCACCCGTTGTTAGATCTGCCTTGTACTTGTACTGCTAAATCCTATCATCTGCCCCTCCTTTGTGCAATAAGCCCCCATTATTTCACGCAACTTTGTTATTTTCACTTGTGAAGTATGGTCTATGTGAGTATGAAATATTACTTTTACCTATGAAGGTATTATTTTATCATGAACTGCAATGCTTTTTCAGTCTCTTTTCATAATTATCATGTGATGTTATGTATGTATATGAAATATTTATCCACCTATCAAACTGTTACTATGCATATTATTTTAATATTATTTTAGTCTGTAGAAAGGGTTGTTGTTTTGTTTTTGTTTTTGTTGAACCTTTTTCTGTTTTCTTTATTGAGCTTGAAATGTCAAACCACCATAAGATAAATAATAACAGTACAGTGAAATGATGGCATTGTTGTGGGGTTTTTTTTAAAATCTTTAATCGAAAAAAATATTCTAGCTTGTTTTGAAAATGGCCATACCGTATCCATATCTGAAATTAATGTAGACTCAGAAAGGCGTATGTTTGATTTAATTTGTTTGTTTGTTTTTCCTTGGAAGGCTGTGTGTGAAAGTGCAGATGGTATTATTATGTACTGATTAATGTTTATGTGTTGATTGAAAATACTGTATTATTATTTTTCTCACAATTATGTGCATGATAAGTCGTGGACAATAAAAAATGAACAAAACGGAAGATGGTTATATTTGAGGTGTTCGGTTTTTATTTGTTTTTTCTTCATGAGTCTTGTTGTAGAAGATGAATCACACAGTCAATTTATCACACATCTCTCAAACTGGTTTAACCCAATATTTTATTTGGGGTCTGCAGCCATACCACGTTGAACATACAGGTTCTCGTCCAATCACTAACTGAAGTCAAGCAACATCAGGCGTGGTTAGTACTTAAATGGTTAACTGCTTGAGAACACCACATGTAGTAGGCATTTCATTTTTTGGCACAGTGGGCTGATCCCCTGCTTGCCTTAAAAATCTTGATCCATATATTTTCCAGCTCTCTATCAGGCCATGTGCACTAGTGGGGCACAGACTTGCACTTAACCTGGATACTTTTTAACTGGGTCTGCGCGATGCCTTCTGCTTGTACACTTTCCTCGGCTAAACACACAGCTGGTCCCTGCACTGTTGAACCACGGTTCTAAAGGGAACAGAAGTTTTATTTGGGGAAAATATATATGTTCTACTGCCATTTATCCGACCATAAGTTATCCGACATGCTAACTTAACTTAACAAACAGAAGTGTTTGGAAACAAAATAAATTGCTTTATTCCCTATTGTCGTAAGGATGACACTGACAGAAGGATGTGTAGAATCAGATGAAAATGTTCAAAGGTAAAATGATGGATTTTGTCAGATGCATGGATGGCTTTTGTTTATCATCCATACTCCTTTATATTTATACCACAAAGCAGTGTATGGGGCACAAAGCACTAACACTAACACGCAAACACACAGACCTCATGATTATCCTGGACTCAGTTGGATAGACTTAATTACGTTGGACTTCAGGCATGTTACTAGTTAGAAAACCCAGTAGTAGACTTTGAAAAGATCTGAGTAGGCCAGGAGTCTAGTCTATACACTTTTCAATGGAGATTCTAACTCAAAATCTTCTCTCTCTCTCTCTCTCTCTCTCTC
>JARDUL010056261.1:0-10189 GCA_030265205.1 Dirona pellucida | reverse complement strand
CCCCCCCCCCCCCCCCCCCCCCCCCCCCCCAACACTGGTAATACAGATACTCAACTTCAAGTGGCTCCATCATTAAAGATGAAAATGAAACAAAAATTCACATTCTCAATTTATTAAAGTCAGCTTAATTTGCAACATTTTATAGTTCTGCATCACAACTACTATGCTGTAAAATATCATGGATATGATTTTAAACACATTAAAATTATGAAGATCAAAGTATTTATTTTTGTGAGAGTTGGCAACTCTGATAAAAAGGAAGATGGACCCCTGAATCATTAAAACATAGAATAGTCAGTATTTTACATTGAAATAGTGCGTATAACAGTACAAAATTAAAACTGATTCCACGTTACCAGGCAAATAAATAATGGTAACAATATTATGGGGATTAGATATGATGATCAACTTGTTTTCCCAAAAATAAAGAAGGCATTTACCTAAATTAAAAAAAGTTAAAATAATAAATATAACAAGCAAGCTTCACACAATAAATGATGTTATATAATCTGACAAGACAAAAAAGAGGGAGTATTTAAAGGTACAATTTTGATCGAGGTAGAGTTACAGGCAAAATTATATTTTAAATTACACTTGTAAATCTTTCATTTTGAGTGTTGTTTTGGATCATTGTTAATGTTAATTCACATAAGTTGATATATATCAGTGATAGGACCAGCAAAAATATTTCAACAAACAGTGGTTTTGGACTAGCCATTTTCGCTTGAGTTCTATTCATAAATTGATATTGTTCTTGGTTTGCTATAAATGGGTAATATCAAAGTAAGTTATGTCACAACCTTTTTCTTTTTAAATGTATTAACATTACAAAAGTCATGAATGCTATAGAAATCACATTGAAAATGAAAAAGTAAGGAGTGTAAAGAGCACTACAAAGGTAACGGAAAAAAATAATACTGCATTTGTTAAGGCATTCTATAAGACTAGAACATCTGAAGAAGAGTCATTAACAAATGCTGTTTGGGATGTCATGAAGCTCCAATTATTCCACTGTGGAGAATTTAATGTTGCGTTTTTCCAGTCGGTCTATGAGGGTAGTCTCCTCAAAGATAGCACCAGGAGGGAAAACGCCGCCTCTGCAAAAAGAAATATTCAAATTTGAAATGATGTCCATGGTGACAATTTCATCCCATTCTACAGGGCTAAGGGCTAGACACAAGGGCAACCGTAAACTATTTATTAGCTCGACTCAACAGTGAATTATTACTCTTGGATCCAATGTAAATTTTGAACTCATATGGGCTGGTCCATAAAATTTAAGGTACAAAGTTGAAACATGGTACTCCAAGCTCCTTTGTACATGCAGTTGCCCATGGTGTCATTTAGTTTCAGGGTTGAATGCTCGGCAGATCCCAACACTATATTAACACTTACAATACTACAATTTCATTGCACCTTAAGTGTGGCAGTATAGTAATTGCAAAAAAGAAACATTGCCTGAACAAAATTATTTGAATAATGTTATGAAAATTTCAAAATGTGCATCTAACTGACTGCTTTGATCCATCTGGTTTCACAATGGAATATTTTCTTTCATCACATCCCTCACGATCATCACTATACTATTTTTCCTCAAATAATATTTTAAAATAGCAAATCAGTGGCGAAAGTTTGTTTATGATGCTTAAGCCTTACACCAAAAGGTACAAAAGGTAAATTGATCAAGAAAGAAAGAAATTATTGCTACCATCGGAAAGGTTATTCTTATTCCAAAAAAATTTTTTTTTAAAATTATCCTGCTTTATTGGAGAAATTCATAATTAATATTTTCCCGATCTCCTAGACATGCAAGTACCTCTTTGGTGTGTTATAGCAATCTACTTGAAATAAAAACAATCATTATTTCAAAAGTCTCTGTGGTTGAGAAGAAGGTGATGATCAATTGGCAATAAAAAATGGCAACAAACAATTTAGTGATGAATTGAGTGATGACTTACTACTTTTCCCCCCACTCTGAAAGTGGAATCATCACAAGTCTAGCAAGATCCATCCTTAAACAGAAAGCACCATGAAATGGTTGCAATCATGTGGGGTGCGATTGAATTGATATTCAATTGTGGACAAATGGTACAAAAATAATGAGTTTTGAGAGGCTCACTTGGAAATAAGTCTGTCTTTCTCTTTCAACAAAGTCACTGCACACAGCACCATGCAAGTTGATGTAGTAATGTATGCAACCTCTGAAAGATATAAAAAAGAGATGTATTGTTATTATGAATTCATCATTATAATTCTTATCTTTATGATAGATATAAAGTATTTATGTAAATCCTATGCAACTAGTAATGAAAAGAGACTATAACAAAATAATAACCAAATCATTTCTAAAGATTAAATCACAAACATCTGTGGATTCAATCGGCGCCATTCCAAATCTGTGAGAGCTAAACTGCTAATAAAAAAAGCGTTTGCAAAAGGAAGATAGTCTGGGCACAATTTACTGTAGTAATTTCAAACAAACTGAAAACCTTGTCAATTCTATACTTGAGTGACATTGGTGGCACTTGTATGTCAGGATTACTTTGGTCACCTTATAGCAGGAAAGGGTATCCAGTTGACTATTTATTTATTACTAGTGCTGGCTAATTATACAAGAGAATGCAACAATTTGGGTGGTGAGTCACTTAGGGAGACCAACAGTAAATATAAATACCTGGTCCAACAATCTTGGTGGTGATAACTTTGTCAGGTTTCTTGTCAGTTCTATCTTTAACATCTTCTTTGTAGCCATGGGCGACGAAAGTCATGGCAAATGAGGTGCCTTCTATCTGTCAAAACAAAAGGTAAAGAGCTATAGCCTCCCTGTTGTATAACATACTCATAGTTGCACCTAGTCAAATTGGGCATTATCAATATCACTATCACATGACGACAGACAATGAACTTGCACCTTTGGTCAACAAATTCAAATGAAAGTGATGTAAAGTAGATGAGATAAAATCTAAAGGGTTTGCATTATAATATACACAACAGGTAATTCTGTAAATACTCAGAAATGCTTGAATTATGCTGAAATTAATTTCCTATCATGTTACACTTGCTACAATTTTTAAAGATGAAAGTAATATAAACCTAGGACAAATTATTCTTATATTCCATTGACATTGATGCTAACAAATTCTTTGAATTCACATTATCAAATCCAAATTAACTTACTTGTTCTTTAGATGGACCTCCCTTTTTAAACATCCCAAACGTAAATAGGTGAGGGAACTGCAGATAGAAAAAAAATTACAAGCATAATATGATGGAAGATAACAGCCAAGTAAAAATATTGGATTCAAGCAATTTTGCTTCTGTCAAAACATAATCTACATCATTCAAACAACCTCACATAAAGCTCCAAAACAAGCAAATGATTACGCTGGTCTATATTGTTATTAGATATGACATACCTTTTCTTCTTTTTCCTCCTCTTATTCAGTCCCATATCATAGCACTAATTAGGTAGATTTCAATTTTCCCACGGCGCTAGTGACAAGTGACCAGCCTTTAATTTTTGTAGCTGCCATGGGTTTTTAACATGCTTAATATAAACATAGGACTGGTAGACTATTGTTCAGACTCTGGCTATTCCTCAAACTACATTTTTGATATTCAGACACTACAACCCGTTCAGCAGGGAAACATTTTGTTTTTGGGATCACAGTGGGTTGATCCCATGTTTGTCTCAAGTTTCAACAGTTCCCAATCTATATGTATTCTATTTCTGTGTTCATCCACGCATGGTGGTCAAACGCCTATGTCTATGTCTACTGGTGTTTGTGCTTGTATGCTGTCTGAGACAAGATGGGCTTGGAAGCTGGACCTTGCATTGCTTTGCGATATAAAGGAATTTGGACAACGAAACGATCCACCTTTATTGAGAAAGCAACTCAGTGTCTCCAGCAGGATTTCTGCCTAGTAACTTCCGTACGATATACAGAACACTTATAGACTATCTATTGCGTATCTTTAAAGTAAATTTGAAGAAATGTACAATTTACAAACTGACACATGTGAACATTTTTTTTACCCACCTTCATCACAAGACTCCTTCCCACAGAAAAGAAGGACATGACTCCCATGATCATTGCAAACACACAAAAACCAATGGCTTGCAGGATATTGGGCTGGCAGGCATACTCCCTGAACTCAAACTGAAGAACAAAAGGATGATGATATGAATGTTTTACTTATCACCGTTGACTTTTTCATTTTACCACCTGAGAACAGGAACAGCAGAATTTTCACACAAGTCTAATAGCGGATATGATTCTAAAACACACAAAGTCTCAGTTCATTACCTTTCAAATAGTTGCATACAATGAAGATCAGTTATAGTGGTTTTGGCAGGATCAATGGAATTGTGCTAGGTTTTTTTTTTCAATATATATATATATATATATATATATATATTAGGAAACAGAAGCAAATAGAAATAAAATGTTGCGGGGAAATCACAACTCATCTTGCACTCTTAGTATTTAGGTCAAATCTAAGGGAAGCAATGATATCAGGAACAGTTACCTATCCTTTAATTGTGTAAATTAAAGAATTTATCGTTTCACACACACAATTGATATTCTCATGTAACAAAAGAAAGGAAGGAAACATGAAATTACGCCATAGAAATCGGTGACTGTAACATTAACATACTGGCTTTTCAAGTCTCTTTGTAGCAAGTAAATCTCTCATGGTTCGGTATGTAGAAGTCTCATTGCCTGGAAATGAAAGACACCACTTGTTGACCTCTTCACTAAAGAACATCGGCAACCTTTTGGGACAAAAAGAACAAAACATGAATGCATTCTTGTTCTAAATCTAAGATCAGTTTACTTATCTTTCTGTTCAAATATTCTTTTTTTTCTTCAAGTTTTTAAAACTGTTAGCTCCTCTGCTGACTTGTTTGAATAGTGATTTTTTTTTTCCAAGAAAAGGGTTAACATTGTAAGCAACTATAAAGCAACTATTGCCAGTTCTTTTAGGAGTCTAATTGATTTATTTTTCCTTTGTTTTATCATTTGACAAACACATTATGGACCCACTGCATTGATAACGTTTCCAGAAACCTAGAGTTCAATTTTCTTTAGGTTGGCACTATTCAGCGCACTCCTTCCACAAAAATATTTTTGTTTGTCAAGAAATAGCATCAAAACAATAATGAAAATTTTAAACTTGTTTTTTCCCAGGAGCTAGGATTCTACTTCATCAACACATCCCTATGATTGCGACTGTGACACTATTTGGCTTTCAGCATTATTCTTTTTTTAATATTCAAATAATGTCATGTTATAGAATAAGCAATGACAGAGTGAATGAAATCTCATAAGTTCAGTAGCCAGTTATTTGTATTGTCCTGCCAGTGTTTTATGTAAGGATTAAATCCATGATTCAAATTAATGAAGAATAATAACACAACTGTTTACTAGAAACAAAAACCATTTTAAGAAATGATTCAGAATCCCTTACTAATCTCTAAACTTATAGATACGTAATATACGATTAATGCTTATTATAGGCCGCCAACATTCATCACCAGCAAGCTGCAGTCACAGTAGCACCTTCACAAAACAAGAGGTCAATAGTTTCAAATCACACTCATTACTGAGTTACTGACTGTGCTTTTAATTAATACAATTAGTTATGCCGTGCAACAGTGTGTTGAATAACCTGGAATCTTGTTATCCTCTGTGTAAATGTATTAACTCCCTCTATTTAAAGTCTAATTCCTTATAACACCAAATGTACTTTGTCCTGAAGTTGGCTGTATAATAGGGCATTACTGTATGTATGTATAACATTTTTAACACATTTATCTTGACCTTTTAGGAAGACAGTGCTCATATTTTGGCATAGGCTCTGGGAAAAGGCTCTCTCTCAAAGACTTGATTTCACTCCAGTTAGCAATGATGTGCAAAATTGATTCCATAGTGCCAGTGTTAAAGGCAATGCCCTATAAATAAAGAAGAGTAAAGGGTTAAAAAAACAACCCAAAAACATGATTCAAAATAACCACATCATATTACATACAAACAAGTGAAAAATCAATAAATAATTTTAAAAGACCACTTCAATATTGCATCGCAGTCTGACCCCATGATGTAATATATAGATGCCTGTCAGCACTTAGAGCATGGAAATGATCCTGGATAAGTGCTATATAAATGCCATTTATTGTCATCATTATAAATATCTTTGGATCATGCACAATACCTTTGGGCCATGTCGAAGGGTATAGAAGCTGTCTATGTTTGTTACTTCACCTACGAATGAGAACAAAAAAGGATATTTTAAAAAAGTTAAATTTAGGGTTGAATAACATGTGCTTTCAAAGAGAGATGATAGTGATACATGAACAAATCTCATAACAGGAATTGCAATCAGCTATTCATAACGTGTTTCAATCTTTAAATATTATTGTACTCCAACATCCACATATTGAAAATTGTGCTTTACTTGTCAGCAACTTTTCAATGGAGATACTAAATAATGTGTGCTAACTTACAAATACAAGAAATGTGGATGAAATATATTATCAATCTAAAACTTTATGATTTACAATTATTGCAAAAATCTAAGAAAATTCATCAGCCAGTGACACATATGCCACCATTATTTCTTTTAAATTGCTAAATCTATAAACAAGAGGCCCTAATCATATAGCAACAATAACATAATACAACAACAAAATAGGACAAACAGATCATTTCCATCAACCTTTTCTCCACTTTCATGGTTTTAAGATGATATATTCACAATATATTCACAACTTTCAAACCTTTGAATTGTTTCCGAGTGTAGGAAATTCCCATTTCAGTAGGGATACTGTCAAATCCTGTGGAACCAATGATAAAAATTCCTTTCTCCTTTGCTTTGCCATTGTACAGAAGTTGCATTTTTTCCAGAAACTGAAAGAAAGTACAGAACAATACCTAGATATCATTTATCTTGGAATTGGTAATGTTAAAAATTTACAAAAACTAAAACCATTATTACATTCTTCCATACAATTATTTATTAACTTTTCAATATTTTAATTTTCCATAGGCCTATCTATTTTCAGTGGAAATGCTGGATTACTTAATGCAGACATAAGGATTCACTAACTAATATTCACCCATGATGAATATAGAATCCCCAAGGTTAATGCAGGTAAAAAATCTACCGTCTTGTCTTGTTATTCTTGTCCTTATACACATAAGACATACAATTAGGATATGTATAGCGACTGCATCATACAGCATAAAATAAATCAACTACGACTCATAGCCATCTACTACTCCTCTCGCAAATAACAGCCCAGAGCATTGACGTCATTGCTAAGGTTTAAATATCACTTATAACAAGAAAGCAGCACAAACCTGTGGTTCTCCACTAAGATCCAAGTGACTGGCACTACCCTCGATGCAAGCCTTCACAACATCTTCACCATAGATTTGATACTGGGTGTATCGGTTTGATTTATTAGAAGAAATAGAAAAAAAGTAGATTTTTTAAATTCATATTAGATAAAAATTGGTGTCAATCAAAAAATACCAAAGTCAATTTCAGTATGGATATTTCATTAATCCCATTAATTTTACAGGTGAATTACATCCATTGTGACACATCAGCGTCTTTTCAAATATCCTCATTTGTCATTCAATAGACTAATAGCATTACTTAAGTTGTAAAATGCACTCCTCATATAATGCATTCAACAAGTCCTCTTTCAACAAGATCGGAAATAGCCTGAGACCAACAACAACAAAAATGACAATCGTTCTAGTAATATTGTAACTCCATATCATTTTTAACAAAAAATAAATTACCTTTTCTCTTTGACTACAAATCCTAGTGAAAATAAGTTTTAATACCATAAAGATAACAAAAAAGACATCATTTTACTTACAGGCCCCACACAATTCACCACCACTTTACATTGTTGGGCCATTTCAAGTAAAGACTGATAGCTGCTTGTATCTGCAGTGATGATGGCAGTCTCTTCAATGTTTCTCCCTGGTAAAAATAAAGACAAAACAGTAGAAAAAATAAGCATTTTATGACTTTGTGGATAGACCTCAGAAAAAAAAACCAATAAATATTATTTATAAATCAAGGCATGGGACCTTCAGGTAAAGTAGGCCAAGAAAAGGCAACACCAACTTTGACGTTCCACCTGTCACTATTTCGTCATAAGAACCATGAAGTGTTTTGAATGCCTCAATAAGATCCCCCTATGGCCTTCTGACCGTTAATGTTAGAAGCTTTAGTGAAGGATATTTTTAAAAATTGCAAAATCCAGGATGAAGGCACAATCATCTTATGTTGTATCAATCAAATGAAACATGCAGTAGTCTAATTCAGGGGGAAAAATGATCAAATCTAACTTATCAGTATACATACCAACACGTTCAGAAGATCCACTCAATACTTTCTGAAGTTTAGCCATGTTTCGTCCAGCGATAGCCCAAGTTAGGTTCTCTTCAACAGCAACCCTTGCAGTTTCATCAACAACAAATCCCCCAGTGAAACCGGTCGCACCGAAGATAACCAAGTCATATTTCTTTTGGTCTTCCATTGTGTTTGCCTGAATATTCACATTTGGTATTAAAAAAAGGTCAATACAAGGACTGTAAGCATGAAAGAAAGTGTTAGTGAAAGATGGGTTCGCAAATACAAAAATATTTTAGCTCATGAATAGCCTCCTCTTGCATACAACATTACCAACTAAATTCATTACAAATATTGAAGATTCGTTCTCACAGAAGCAGTGGGTAGTTATTTCAAATGAAGCCAAAACTTCTCTAATGTGATGTATACACAGTCACATTTTTCTTCTAATCTTTTAATAAGTCAGATCATTGGAACTTACATCTACCACTGCCATATTTTGCCTTCCTGTTTAATCCACTTTCTCTTAACTGAAAAATATTGTAATTTTGTTCCAAATTCTATCAAACCTAGAACTCTTGACTTTCACATGGGCCTAACAGTGATAAAAAAGGGTGTGTCGTGCTGAAGCCTTTGGTGATGAAATAGTGATTAAGCACAGCTTCAAACATAGGCTAGGACACAAGTCAGATGACTGAACAATTGAAAGAACATAAAAACTCCATAAGAAAATTCTACCATTCAAAATAGTCCGTCTATAGAGTAATAAATGTGATAATAATAATAACAATACCCCCTTAGTTTAGTATGTATCTATGTGTTCAGTATCATCCAAAGAAATAATAATGGGGATTAGAAACAGTTCATAAGGCAAGGGGTACATTATCATATAAGTAGCCTATTTACAGGCAACATAAACCAATCAATCTTATATTTGCAGACAGACAACAGAAAAAAATATATTCATGAAATAGGGAAATGGGGAAAAGTAAAACCTTTCGGTTTTGTGGCTTTGTTGGTTCATAGAACTTTCACTTTCAGGGTTGACATGCACAAAAAAAAAAGCACTAACCACCGGCACTCTTCTCCAGTCTATTTCATAAATAAACGAGTCTAAAAAACCAGAACTAAAATTAAAATGAAATTTAAATTAAAAAATTTAAAATGAAGTAAACTGATAATATCGTCGATCGAGCTGAGAGTGGATATATTTGCCTTTCTTTTAAATAGATCTAGCACACGTCTATGTCAATTTAATCATGCATTTAAGTTGATAATAGGTGGCACCATACCTTGATGACAGACTAGACTTAGGACCCGGAGCAGGAGTAGGAGCGTCAAGTTGTGAACACTTATCAACAGTCAAACAGTTGACAACCGGACTCGTTACGCAGAATCGATCAGCTGTTTCAAAGTAGGAAGTTAGACGTAACTCTTTTGCATAAAAAATGTAAATATTTGTCTGACTGTCGGCAATGACCTTTACGTCTATGACTGTCGGTCGCGGAAACAGCAGTGGACACCAGTCTACTCTGTGGTGGACACAATGTTCATAATAATATATTATGTACATGACAATGGATATATTTATAGAGGTGTGCCGTAATATTACGGCATACCTTGATATATATATATATCTATTGCCTCTAAATTTTCTGATAAATATTGCACACGGCAATGTTTGCGCTGCAGGCACGGGTTTGATTAACGCGTCGAAATATTGTCCTTGGTTTTGTCCATCATCATCATCATCATCATCATCATCATCATCATCATCATCATCATCATCATCATCATCATCATCACCATCATC
>JARDUL010056150.1:0-12152 GCA_030265205.1 Dirona pellucida | reverse complement strand
TTATTGACATTTAGATCTAAATTATGACTGTCACACCAAGACACAAAATTGATTACCTCTTGTCTATATTCTTCTTCTCTATTATACATAGAGCATATTGTTAATTCGGTTCAGGCCTTTGTGGCGAGAAGCGAACCAGTGGCAGTGTGACAGATCCACCCCCCTCACGATAGAATGCTGATCTGTGAAAGATCACATTCCTGACTTCAAGGTAACTCAAAAAGATCGATAACCATGTTTAATGATTTCCATTTTAAAAGTTTCAAGTGGTCTATTTTTCTTCTATTTTCTTGTCATATTCTCAAGTCGGTTTTAGATTGAGGGCTGCCTTCTTGTGTAATGTTGTTCGATACGAAATGTCAATTCTTCATAGAATACCCCCCCCCCCCCCACCCCCACCCACATAAAAGGCCAGGAAAAATAAAAAAAATAACAAAATAGTTGCGGCATTAGCAGCCAACGATTTGGAAATAGTGGACCGATCACCTGTCTGTCTTAAATTTCTAATCCATGAAACTTAAAGATTGCTGCACCCAGTTCCACGCCCTTTTGGATAATGTGAGATCTTATCAAAGGCGTTACAACTTGTTTAAACCAATTACGATAGGACTTGTAGCAGTGTAAACTCTGAGAGAATGGTCCAACCAGGATTTGAACATAGAACATCTGCGTCCCTAGGTGAGTACGTTGACCACTAGGCCAGTGACGTCCCCATGATGGCAGTTGCTGACTCATTTCCTTACCATGGGGTAGCAGGGGTGCCCTGTGCTGTGATCGACAGATAAGGCTTAAAATAAACTTAAGAATGGAAGTACCAACATTGAACATAATAAATGATGGCTTTTTAATAAAACACACCCGCCGGGAAGTCAGTTCAAATCAAAAACTTTCCGCGGAAGTCCGTCGGGTATGTATTTGATAGGAAGCACCGTTATACCTATCTACACCATGTATCCGCGTGCTATCAAAATAACGGCGGGTGTTCGTCGTGTCGGATATATGGCTGAAACCACCGTTAGTCTGCATATCAGTCTGATAAATAGCTTTCTTTTTTTAACAAAAGAGCAATGACGAACAAGTCTGCATCATGATAATACAAGTACAAACGATCAGCGATCAACAATAACTCGATTCTTATTAGGGAAAAAAGGGGGTGGGGGAGGGGCGCAAATGCGAAAAGATTGTCTTAACCCTTCAGCACTCCCAATTTCACCATCTTCATTCTTTTTTCCAAACCGTGTTTTATGGACAGACCAGATATTTAACTCCGTAAGTATTGTAGGGTGACGAAGTAACGGACTGGATTTGATATCCGAATAGTCCAAACGCCAACATGACAAGGTCTGAGTCAAGTCACACCTCAGGTATCCAATGGCAAGGCAATATAATATTTGTTTGTTATATGTTCCCTTTAGAACTGTAATTAAACAGTGTAGCTCTGTGTCTGGCCCAGAAAAGTGTGCAGACCCAGCTGAGGAATGACTGACCTGTATATTTACATCAAGAAGCAAAGTTGTTAACCACCTTCGTTGTAGATATTGTTTTATTAATGTTTTATTAAATTGTTTTATTTTGATAGCGGTATATTGTCTTTGCTTAAAAATATAACAACAATGAGCCTTTAGTGCATCATAAAATGTTCAATTGCTACCCAATCCCCCATGTGCAGGGCTGTAACTCTGTAAAATCATAATGCATAATAATATACATATTGAAAAATTAAAATAATTAGAAATGAATAAATTCAACAAATCTACTGCTAGAGAATGGAGAATGTCGCCATATTACTCACAATGTAGCGTTGATTTCTGATGATATATTATGTTGACCAATTAATTTTGCAGTTATTCATTACCTACTAAAAAAATATTTTTTAAAAATCCCTTTATTCCCCCCACGGGAGAAATTTGTCTTTAGGGTCCATTCTGAGTGTAGACCGGAATAACCTAGGCATCAACCACAGTGCAGCACCACAAAGTGGGACCACGGTCTTGAGAAAAATACCAGAGCTTCCACCGGGATTTGAACCTGTGACCTCTTGAACTGGAGGTGAGTGACTTAGCCACTGCGCAACTGGCTTTCACCCTAGCCACAAGAACCCACTCACTATTATAAAATTCAATCACCTGAATCCACTGCACATCATCATCTTAAAATGAGCCATCATCAGTTATTGCTATTTTATTTCACTTTTAATGGAGCCAGTCAAAAAAGCAATTCTTGGAGTTGGAGCTCAATGATTATGAAGCAACTGATGATAAGATATCATTTTGAAACAATGTACAGGGGGTACATTTTTCTGAATGGCAAAAATGTGCTTGAGCTTGATTTATATATTTGTAATTTGTAGTGGTTCCAGTGAACTGAGGGTAGAAAAATCAATCACAAGCAATGCAAGTGCCTCAACTCCAAATAAAACTGAAATCAACTAAAACATTAACGCATGTCAGCTAGTCTCACATCAATGTTACATGCACAAAGGACACATGCTTTGTGGACAAAGCTCAATATCTTTGTCAGCACTTATACCAAACCTGCCTAACTTTTGGAAATTAGAATCAGGGACAGCCCATCCAGATGATCAACATACTCATTTTTTTCCCTCATTTAAAAATTAAAAATAGCCACAGAATGGGTAATTATTGAGGTAAATTTTAATTTTCCAAAATCCTCAATCCGGGACGGTCTATGAGGAATCGGGACAGTTGGCAGGTATGTATACCAAGAGGATACAACAAGGTAACCAGGCAGTAACCATACACAAAACCATATTTGTCCTTCGAACAGATCAAAATGTGCATGAAGACACTTTGATCATCAAGCACCTAAATAAAGCTGATCACTTTACTTTGTACAAGGCATTGCAAAAGAAAACCTTGCATTATTCATATCATGCTGATCTTACAATATTTGATGCTGCCTGGATACTTATTGTCTCTTCATCTGTAACTTGACACTAAAACATTTTGCTCCAAAAGCCAACCAAATACTACACTACAAACAATGCCATTGTGGCATTATTAAATAATTTAATAGAATAACATAGGTCCAAATATTATATAAATATGAACAGGCAGACTTTTTTTTTTTTTAAACCTTCCTTCATCAGTAGACAAGGAAATTGTGCTGAGAACATGAATCCTTTCATCGTTTCTTCTCTTTGTATGGACAACAAAACAAAATTGAGAGTAAAACGGTGGTCAATTGTATTCCATCTTTTATTGTATCAGTCTGAATTTAAAAAAACCAAAAGGTATAATATATAACAACACACTCACATTTCATTTGTACATTCTTGCAATCATCAACTGCATTCACACATGGAAAATTAAATTACAGAAAATATTCAACGCAAGCTGTTAAACAACAGCTATACAAACAAGATCAAGTAACGTGTCTGCAGTATTAAGAATATTGACATATTCCTTCATCCAATGATCTTCATAACAAGCAATGATCTTCATAACAAGCAATGTTCCATTTGTTTCTCAAACACAAAGCACACAAACTGCCGCACTTGAACAGATCAAAGACATCACTTGCCACTTGATTTTTCTGAAATAAAAATGATGTGCCATTTTTTTTAAATTAATAGAGATGCCACTCCCCAAAATCCATTGAATTTATTTGGCCCTGTTCTATAAAAATCAGGGGTATTAAACACAGATGATACATTAACGGATATTACTGCAATGAATTATACTCACAACATTGTGCTTTTACAGAGATTCCCTGGCTGTATGCTTGTCAAATACGACCCCAGAACACCTTCTACTGTCGGAACTGGTTATTCTAAATCCTGTATTCCAAATTTCAATTTCCAGTTATACTAAATCAAATAAACATCACAAGACCCACTAAATCTTTTTCCAAGTCAAAATATTTTGATATGACATTGCAAATACTTTATCAATGTCCAGTTCCTATGAGATTTGAAATAACCTGATTAGAAGAGAATTTTCACCATTCAAAAGTGCCATATTTGACAATTCAGTGGTAGTAAACTGGTGATAAAATGTTTCCCCATCCATTTGTTCACATTTTAATCTTTGTCCAGATGAGAATTGGGCATTTGTTTTAACCATTACTTCCTGCAACGCATGGAGCTGCCAACAGACATTTAGTAAAAGAACAGGGTTTTCCCTGTTAGAATCTCGACCCAGGTGAACTTGTGTATGATAATCGAAACAGGAAGAGTTCTAGATTGTAATATTTTTTTTACTGGATCTAAATCCCACCACTTTGAACAGACCAGTGATTTTTTGGTAAGCATTGCGTAAGACATGTCATCTTTCAAACAGAAGTCAATAAAGAATGTAAATGGTGGCAACACTCACCTGCAGCTTTCTTTTTATCTGCTTCTTTCTTTTTTTCTGCTTCCACTCTAGCCTCTTCTTCCTCGTATTTCTTGATCAACACCTCTACTTCATTGTCGGGTAGAATGCGTATGACTGATTTCCCATCTTTTCGGGTTAGAGTTGCTATCTCCACTGTGGGAATGAAATTGATCAACATTTTTTTCATGAAAAAAAATCATCATGTTTTAAATCATGCATCAACACAAAGAAAATGATACCCAAGGGTTTTTGGCAAGGGACATTTTGGCTGTTAGTTTTAGGAAAGATAAGACAGGTCATTATGGAAAGTTGGAATCCATAAAACTGATGCATAATGGTAAATTGTACACCTTTAGAAGTAAAACAGAAAAAAAGCAAAAAACAAACCTTCAGAGTATATAATAGGAGTACATAAAAAGAAACCAATTAAGGTGCTTGAATATAATCAATGAAAAAAAAGAATTGGAATGACAATTTCACTGTAAGTGTCAAATTGCCCTAAGTTAGATCAAGGAAGATGTGGAGCTAAATTAAATCAGGAAGTGTAAGCAGCGTTGTCCTTGTCCAAAAATTGTATTCGTGCCTAACAGGCTGCATATGGCGAATTAAGTGTTGAATTGCTTTCCCGAGGCAAATGAGCTACTGTAAAGCACTTAGAGCATGGTGGCGATCATGGACAAGCGCTCTATAAATGCCATTTATTATCGCTATCAAATGGTGCAGGAATCAACACAGAAAGGAGCTTTATGGCATGTAGAGGAACATCATTCTTATTCATTGAACCAAATACCAAAAGGTGTCGATATTTTCGATGAAGAAAGAATGGAACGTGTTGTAAGTGTCTAAGTGTCAGCATGAGAACATGGAAGCAATAATAATAGGAAGCCTAAACAGATGACTTTTACTTTACCTTTATCAGCTGTCACTTTAGTCATATCCAAAGTTTTGCTGATAACTTTGATAGAGAGTTCGAGAGCTGAACTGAGATCAGTCTCCCCTTCCTTGTACTCTTGCTTCAAAAGTGATATTGCATTCTGTGGAAAACAAATATGAATTATTTGTATATTTTATCTTTGATGATTATATTATGTACCATAATGATTGATCATGCTTGACAACTGTTCAACTTTCTCTCTATAATAAAGCCAACTTTTCTTTGGTCTCAAAGTTGGCAGCATAGCCTGGTTTTACTGTGCAAGCTCAGAAGAGTTGATTATGTCTTCTGAAAATATCAATGAACAGAATGTAAAGCCTCCTCCTCCTCACGTTTTGTTTTTTTACTATCCCATTGGTGTTTATGATAACTACTGCCAATGCAAATTTTTTTAAAAATATTGATGGAAATCTATACAACACAAGCTACATAACCTACACAAGAAAATGACTCTTTCAAATAACCATTCTTTCCACATCAAGCCTATGTCTTAAGACTATTTATGCGGCCTCCTACCCCTTATTGATTTAACACTTTTCCGTACCATATCGCCAATTGGTGAGTAAACGAAAAATGTCTAGCAGTACCATGGCCTCGAACGGCGAGTAATGACTATAGATTGCTAACCAACCTTCTATTTTCGTTTTCACCAAGCAAAGATGATCAGTTGATGACATAAAGTATCTTATATTATTAAAAAATAGATTGCTATATGTTTATTGTTAATGTTGGCCACGGATGTGATTCAAAAGATGACTCTGATGCAAAAAATGAAAATAATAGCCTTTATATCTGCATTCCATGCCTATTTCTGAGAGTCTCATGGTCGTGTGTCATCTAACTATTTGTTAGTGTTTTTTTTATGCAACACATTGGGTTTGGCTGTTGACCTAAAAAAAGCATGGAACGTCAAGGGATATTCTGGTATTCCACCATGTAACAGTAAAGTGTTAAGTTCCCGAAACCAGATCATTAAAACTAGCAATCTTCAAATGATACATATACAAAAGCAATGTGGAAAAGTCTCAATCTGGTCCATTGCATGATTTAAAGTTTAATATACATAGCCTTTAATTCAAAATGACTCACAGCACTGTTGTTACCAATGCATGTCGCCTTCCATCCACCATAATTGCCACTAGGGTCACTCTGGTACAGTTGAAATCCATAATGTTTGTCCCAGCCAATATACAAAATGGACACGCCAAACGGTCTCTTCCCTGCAGTACAGAGTGAAGCAATTTAAACAAATTAATTTTTCATCCCAAAGAAATAATTCATTTTCTGGAACAGATAAAATACATTTTAGCACTTGAGTTTCAAAACAACAATAACAATCTTTAAATAATAAAATACAACTTCAAAAATGAAACTTAATTCTTTTCCCTAAAAGTGAAATTTTAATCTTGGATAAAA
Organism: Dirona pellucida; assembly: GCA_030265205.1. Taxonomy (NCBI): domain Eukaryota; kingdom Metazoa; phylum Mollusca; class Gastropoda; order Nudibranchia; family Dironidae; genus Dirona; species Dirona pellucida. Next base: position 5,465 of record JARDUL010056150.1, on the reverse strand, counting down.
AAGATTGTTTTTAAAGTGTTATAGTCAACCTCATGTTTCATTTGAATGCCACCTCATTGCATGGTAGAAACATGAATATGCTAAGAAAAATAAGAAAGAAAAGAAAAGACCAGCAGAACACAGCATTGCTCAGAATGCCATAAAAGTAATAATCTAAAAATTTCAGAGATTATACAACAAGGAACATCCAAGAAACGACTATCCACCCTCATGAAATACAGCTATCACTGTTTATTATCAAATAGTGTTTCATTAAGAATCCTAGACGGGCTGAAATATATATCGACATTTTGCCACCCAAAATTTATTGGCTGATGGGCTTTTTTTACAATATAATTGCCAATATAAATAGATTAACAAATTAACTGGATTAATTTATCAGTTAATACATAAAACCACATGTATCTTATTTTATTGCTCGTCTTTTAAAAGAAAATTTATTCAAAGACACCCATCATGTAATAATATTCAATGAACTGCCTGAAGAATATTCTACACACCTCCATATTGTGTGTATGCCTGCTTGATGTCACAGAGTGTGGATACCAACTGTTCACAAGGGATCTGTTCTTGGTACTGAAGGTTATATCTGAAACAAGATTAATAGAATATTTCTATTCCACCTCTAAAAATGATACCACATATAATTTAGACATGTTTAAGAAGAGGAAAATATGGCCCTTACATAGCTTTTCAGCAAACCCTGGTTGAACAAAAGTTTGAGATGGTAAGTGTCATGTTTAAGTCTTAAATGATTTGCCTCAACTTTGAAAAATTGCACTCTGAAGTAAATAGAGAATGGTGTTTAAGGGTACAACACCAGGATTTCAAAGCAAACGATTATAGGTTGGTCATACTGCATCTTTTCTGGTTGGTTAGGAAATACATCTGAATTCTGACACAGCAATGCAAAAGGAGGCATGTTCTTCACAACAGGAAATATCAGAGAAAATGAAAATAATGTGAATTCAACCACACATCGCTGGGTAACTGTAGCACACGCGCCGATAGGCCTACATTTCCCGAGGCCATTAATTCTAATTGTAATGCACAGAGATTCTTCCTCAACGCAACACTCCATATTCAATGGTCACTTCTCCTCCCCACCCCCAACTCGCTTTGTTGCACTGCGAATTGCAATGCAAAACATGCATGGGCATAGGCTAGTCCTAGGTCTCTGTCTCTCCCTTGGAAATGGTTAAGATAAACCTTGCATAAGATAGACTATTGATCTGGTCCAACTGAGTAAACAGACTCCACTGTAGATCTGCTGCCACTGTTACATATCGGTGAATCAACGAAAACCTCATAACCATTTTCTCGTCCCCTAGACCATAATAATAAAATAAATATAATCAGTAGCTTTCAAAATTCCAACTATGATGCAAACTGGATTTACTTTAACATCACAATGTTCCCATGAATTGTTTCCCTGAAAAATCTGAATCCTAAAATCTTGATAAAAGCAGTTTGCAATGCCGGAAAAGATTTGGTGAACAGGAATTTATTAATGATGCAAATCTAGAAATCCAAAGCCATTGGGATCACTTGCTTTAATTAAATAAATGGCTTTAGAGTTAATTTAATCCAAGATTTCTTGGTTACAATGTTAACAAATGCAGTGATAAGGAAGGTAACCATTAAAATTTGAGCTAGTGGCAATCACTGATGATTATGTCCCTGCCATCTTCCTCATAAATCCATGGAAAAATACCCACACTGGAAATCTCGGAAACATGGTCAAGACCCGGATAGTTCAACATTTCCATGACAGTATGTAATGAAAAGAAATAATTTTCATCGAGGTTGCTTTTAGAAAATTTCAGGATAACAATCAATTAAAAAATGAACCCTCATTACTTGTGAAAACTACAATTTTTAATGAACAAACTCAAAATTCACACCTCCATATTAATATTATCCCCTGTTATGGCGTTATCCATGACATAAAAAGTATGAAATAGGTGTACAACATAGACTAAGGCTGTCTTCATTTGATTTCAATCATCATAAGTTGCAGCTCAGTTGCAATAATGAAATATTTCTTGAAACTCCATGATAACAAGTGGGCCAGATGTATCCTGATACTGATACCTCCAATATTGAATTTTTAATATACCTCTGAGCAATCAGCCGAAGTTCATTCGTCAAAACATTTGCATCTGCTGTGATGCCAGCGACGCTGCATGCCATGTCACTGAAAATGAAAGGGATATAATCAAAATAAATGGCATATTCTCAAATCAATAGAGTTTATTTATCCCATTACTTGACTTTACTTTGCGCCCGATGAAAAGTACCTTGTGCCGAACCAATGTGCCAGGATGCAAAGTGGAAAAGCTAGGTTTGTTTTAGAACTAATTTTGGGGCTGAAATATGTTTGCAATGTCTCCTTTCGTTTATACTGGATGTAAAGAATAAATGAAAGTAAAAGTAGCCTTTCAACATATCGAAAAAGAGTGATTTTTTTTTGTGTACGTAGATGAGTTAAGTCAACATAGCATCTAAATTTCTAAATTCTTTATTATGGAATGAGCAACCTTTAGTGGGTTGAGATGATTAGATTCTGGTGATGAATCTGACATTAACATTAGTTGTGAAGATTGAAGCAGGTGACAGTGAAGAGAGTCTAGACATTGATGAATTTTTATGTTAACTTTATATTGTTCACTTCTTCAATATTTTGTTATGCCACTTATCAATGTACAACACAGACATGTTGCATATCAAATAAAAGAGAAATTATTTCTGAACCTGATTGTGCTTTTTAAGTTAAAGTAGTGTAAAAAGTGAGGTCAACATAATTTTTTTTCTGGTACATATTATTTTGGACAGTGTTACTTAAAGTACCTTTGCTTGACAAGTAGGAGTAGGAGGGTGTTGACCTAGTTAGCCATGTCGGGTAATGGGTTAATTTATTAACAAAAATATTCAGATAATTTTTTATATAAAAGGAAATATAATAACACTTGCTCTTCTTTCATTTCATAAAACAATTACTGTGAATTACTAACTGATAAAGGAGCAACAAATCAAGAAAACTTACTCGTATAGTCTGTAGATTTTTTCGGAGTATGACACTTCATCCAACAACTTATTTGTGTTGCGTCTTTCGGCTGTCAAGATAATTCCGTCAGTGGCTAAAATACCAAGACAAGTCCCAGCATGACCAATGGCTTCCATTGCATATTCCACTTGGTACAACCGACCTGAAATTTTACATACACCCTTTAGTTAGCTATTAATAAGGAAAAAATATTTGTGCCAGGGTGCAAAAAAAAAAAGAAAGAAGGTTTTATCGAATGTAATTATCATTTCTGGATGTGAATCAAGTCAAAAGGTGCCACAAAGTAACAGGATGGAAATAGTAATTTTTTCAATTTGAATCTGAAGATCTAAGTTGTCGAACAGGGGTACCCAGCCAAGTGCTAAATTAGGGTCTATGAATCAAGGAACGAAAGATGCCCATTAAGGCAAATGCAAGTCCACCAACTTTTTACATACTCCTGGGAAATTCGGTCTGTTACCTTCCCCATAAATGAATGTAGATAAGGCCTAGCTTTTTTTGTTGTTGTTGCTTTCCACTTTGCTGATTTATTCAAGTGAAGATCTATATTCACCCTTCAGTCATCATGTTTCTTAAAAGGAAGGGCATTTATTATAATATGTGCGATTCAAATGAAAACAAAACAATTCTGAAAACACAAATGTTTCTTTGAAGGACTCACCCTCGGGGGAAAAAATTGTAGTACGGGAATCATATCGTCGAGCCTGAAATTGTAGATAAAGACAAAGAATAACAAATAGTCAACAGCTATGGGGGACAGTCAGATATCACTTATAACTTATCAAATCGAGAGATGGCATTTGAACATGTTTTACTTGACAACTGGCCATATAATACAGTTGCAGGTGGTACATCAGCTCAAAGGTTGAGTCTTACTACTACTACTACTGAGAGGAAATAAAAGTCCTTGCAGACAAGTTCCATTTCCACAGTTGAGTGATTTTGCCAATCCTGACCGAAATATTTCATGAGTTCATTGTGAAACAGATGTTGATGGTTGGATATTCCATGTATTTGAATGAGGAGAAAAGGTTCACCCATTTAGAAGTTACCAACGTTTTGTGAGGGACTATCATCAATAAAATACAAGTTAAAATAAGGAAAACCATGAACCATTTTTTGGTGCACATGTTTTTTTGCGAGGTCATAAAAGTTAACACTATTATTGTTAAAAGTTGTGAACGCGCAACCAAACATTCGGCAAAATATGTCTCACCCTGTGATCACCCTGCAAAACCTAGAAGAAAAAAAACAACGCGGGCAGGTGATAACGCTTGAGGGCTCCAGTGCTAATGTTCATGGGTCTTCTTGTAGTCGTGGAGGGGGTTTGCTGTGGTGGTGGTATTTGTGATGGGTGGAGGTGTTTGTAGTGGTTGATGGTGGTGGTACTAATGGTGATTGTTGTGATGGTGGTGGTTGTATTTTTATGGTAGTAATAGTGGTGGTGCTGCTTCCTTTGGTATTAGATTAGTGAGGGTGGTTGTTGTAGTGGTAGTGATGATGTAGTAGTAGTAGTGATAGTGTCATTAGTGATGATGTAGTAGTAAAGTAGTGGTGGCTGGCTATGATGGAGGTGTTTGTAGAGAGTATGGCGGAAAACACTCAGAAAGCTAAACACCCAGTTTCTGCAGTGAACATGTATTTTCATTAAGAAAATGGACCATTGTATGCATAATTCTTATATTATATGATTAATATACTATTCTATTAGCTGTATCAAGGTGAAAATTATTTTTTTACTATCTATTTTATGTTTTCAATTTTATTTCCATTTTTGAAGCTACACGGTAAAGGTAAACTTAGCAATATAATCCTGTTTCCCGTGCAATGTCGCCCAATTTACGGCCGTAGGACGCGATGTTATTTCTTATTCTTTCTTGAACCGCTTGATGTGACCCATTGAAATTCGAAGAGGATTAAAATATTGAAATTGTGTGGAGTTTTTCAAATTATCTTCAACAAAGAGTGACCAGTTTTAGTTTAAAAGTGTATTGTCGCCGTTCCGTGAGATTTCCAACAGTGAACAAGCGCTGCCATTTTGAATTTCGTTGTGTTTACGATTGATACTGCACGGTTCATTTTGAGTCCTTTTCGAATTTTAAAACCTATTATTTCTTTTGATTATGGTGAAATTCATGAAAATTATTTTTTAGATTTCTTTCTTTCTTGATCGATTTACCTTATGTACCTTTCGGTGTAAGGCTTATGCATCCTAAACAAACTTTCGTCACTGGTTTCTATCCAATGTCTTCCTTTTTGCGTCTACAAACTTATACTTATATCCCTTGTTTTTTATGGTTTCTGTAATTACTTCCTGCCAAGTTGTTTTTGGTCTACCTCTAGGTAATTTCCCTTGCTGTTTACATTCTAATATTTGTTTTGGTATCCTACTATCATT
>JARDUL010056039.1:0-12153 GCA_030265205.1 Dirona pellucida | reverse complement strand
AGAGAGAGAGAGAGAGAGAGAGAGAGAGAGAGAGAGAGAGAGAGAGAGAGAGAGAGAGAGAGAGAGAGAGGGGGAAACACACACACACACACACATACACACACGCACACACACACACACACACGGATATTCAAAAGCAAGGGGGAATGACTGCAAAAAAACAACATTAATAGTATTTTCTTCTTTTTGTATGGAGGTGAAAATGCATATTCAAAATCGAAAGTAACTTGATCTTCCGAGAACTAACTCGGTGTGTATTAGATTCTACCTCGATAATTTCTTTGTGAATTAATACTACTGGATGTTCATTTATCTTGCCTGATATGAAAGTCTTTCTGTCTTGATAAACGCTCTGAACGCAGAATAGGTAGGTTGAATCGATGATACGTGCTTTCTATATTTTCTAAACTTTTATTTTTATTGCATCACCAGTCTGAAATTCATCCATTAAAAAAATAATATTAGTATTAGTATTAGTAATTAGTATTAGTATTATTAGTAGTAGATATTATTAGTATTAGGGTCTAGACTATATATGACTGGAAATACTTACTGAATGAGAGGAACTTACTCAAACTTACTGCCTCTGCGCTGCCCTGCAACATCTTGTTTTGTTTATATTTCTATTTGTATTATAAATTCTAGCATGCAGTTAAGAGTAAATATCTTGTTTAATTGTCAGACATTTTCATGACTTTCACTTTCAAATACTCATCCCCCTATTCCCTATACTATATATAGTTATAGTCTATAGTTTACTTGTACAAGTACAAGTATTTTTAGGAACGTACAACAAATTAAAAAGTATCTAGACTAGTATTTACCTACAATAATAAGTAATAATGATGATTAACACTTGAAATCAAATTGCAAGTTACAGTACAGGTACAGGGTTTAGAGAGAATGAAATCAATAAATGATCTCAGTGAAAAGAAAGACATGTCAATGTCATCTTAATTCAGTTCTCCAAATTTCTGTCTACACAGATACGATACACACATAAATCTTAATAATGAATTGAATTCTATTTTCACACACTCTTTGCATTCAATGAGAACACAAAGATGAATTGATGTCATTCAATACGTTGAACGGCCTGAAAACTGAAACTAGAACTGCTTGTTCAATTAACAGTTTTAACAATGGGATTTACCGGGAGTTAAATTCTTTGATGATTGAAATTGTATTTATCAGTAAGTGATTATTTATAATGTTTATGACTAAAGTGATTGGGTGACAAAGTCCATTTAGGCCTACTTAAACTCTTATATAATGGTATGGTAATAAAATTTATTGACGCCTTCTTTTTCTTATTTATCTTCATTTTCCTTTGAATTAGGTTATTCGCTTTTTTATTAGCTCGCCATTTCATGATTTACATCTAATCTGTTTTTTTCCTCCAAATTAGATGTGGCGTGAACACTAGAGCCAAGACAAAAGCTGTTTGAATTTTTTGGGATTTTGTTTTGTTTTTCTTTAGAAAACTGAACAACTCTAGCCTAAATAATGGATGTACACGAATTTGCTCAAAAGACGTTGCTACTTCTTGACAAGGAAAGAGAGGCCGAAATAGAGGAGACACAGTAAGTTTATGAAACACTCTGACCTAGTAGATGTCTTATTGATTCATATTGATACTTACTTTGAATCATCAAGATATGGTGATGATGCTTTGATCAGGGGCTATCATAAGAATTTTATTGCTTGAGGTGTATCGACAATAAAATTTGTACATGGTTGATTCTCTTTCAAGGTGTTTAACGTCTTTGGAATGTGACCCTGGCTTAGCTCTGCTGAAAAAAATGTGTTGCTCTTGACCAGGAAAAGAATGTGGTTGACTGTATGACATTTGGTGATCATTTGAATCTTTTCATGGGGAGTCTTGGTTTGCATGCCTTTTGCACTCTTCAAGGCTGGGTATTGGGCTTGGCCTTAAATTATGATGAGCTACCTAAAAAATGGGATTGATCGCTATTGATTTGATGAATATCACTTATTATCATTAATTTGATGTGTTTGTTGCAACATCAGAAAGCCACTTGACTTGTCTATTCAACCTTTTCTACCAAAATTATCAGTATCCTGACTCCTATTGTCAAGGAGGATAACATATGGCCTTCTTCGTGAAAATGGTTGTATTGTCTTCAGTAGATGAATGATCAGGAATAAATACGCTAATTTTCTCTTTTGGATAAAATCGTGTTCTAATATTTAATGTGTTGATGGCTTTTTCATAAAAAAAAAAAGGGGGGAGCGTTGTAATAAACATTGTTAACTAATTACTATGAAAATGTACTCACACTGTTTTTTTTTTACGAATCTTGTCAAGGTTCCTCAATGAACGTTTATCTGCCAAAGAGCTTCAGAGAAAGGGTGTGTGTCTACTCAAGTTGGAAATCAAATCAAGAAAACATGGCATGTATGGACGGCTGGTTACCGTGTTTGAACCCGACACTCGCCACAGAGGAAAGGAGGCCCGAGTAGAATTGCCTTCAAATAATTTTTCACCAGGTTTGAATTTTTTTATGTTGTTGCATTTAAAAAAAAAAAGTTGTAATCTTTGGATTTTAAAGTAGTTGTTTGTAACTATATTGATGCACGTGAAAATGTTAAGTAAAAAAATGTTAATTTGAAAAGAAATGATTAGTATTATAGCACCTGTGTGCAAGAATGATGAAAAACAGGGTGGATGATTATTATTAGTATTATTTGGGGAGGTGGGGGTGGGGTAATTGTTTATAGTTATTGCTTAATATTGGCTTAAAGTGACTACACTCTACATAAATTGTGAATGCTACATGTTTAAATGCTATTCGAGGAAGTAACATGATAATAACAATACAACTAAATGTTTATCCATTTAAAAAAATGTTCTTCAGGAGATATTGTGGGCGTCAGTCCTACGTCATCTGACATGACGGAGAAACCGACAGTGACAGGCATTGTGTCCCAGATCAGCTCGTTTCAAGTCAGCATCGCATTCGACGAATCACAGGACATATTTGCTTTGGATGACGGTGCTTTATTCAAACTGGTCAAGCTGGCTAATGATGTAACCTATCGGAGATTGAAGAAGTGAGGGGAATGAAAATTAATGAACACTTATGACCGTAAATTAGATTTGTACTATTCCTGCAGAAAATGGCTAGTACAAGTGTGTGCAAAATAAATGACTATAGAGCGGGCGCTCATGGTAAACAGAATAATAGTATGAAAATATTACACTGCCAGTGAGAGACAATGTGCAAGAAAGAAAACCGAAAGGGAAATGGGGGGGGGGGGAGCCCAGGCCTGCCAAGGCAACACCACCTTGTTAACAACAGCAGACCGACTCGCTACCAACTGAGTTATGCCTCTGAAAATATGTTATACATGATTCTTGTTTGTCTTTTGAAAATAGGGTGGTATGAATCTTAGGACTGGGACAAGGGAGAAAATGTCATTAAAATTTTTGATTTCAATAACTTACTATTTAGTGTCACAAAAATATGATTGTTTGTAATGCCAAATTTGGTAGAAAATAACTGTGATGAACTGTTTTCTGTTACAGAACATTGATAGATTTAGACAAATACAGAGGAGGACCGTCTGAAGGACTTATTGAGATTCTCTTTGGATCAAAAAAGATATCCAGCCCGAATCGAACCTTACGTAAGAAATTTAGATTGTTGTTTATTGAGTAGTGGTTGTATATGAGTGCATGTAACTTTTATGGTACAGTAAGTAAAAGTACATACATATATGATATGAATTTAATTATATTTCTAGTTCAATGTTTTAACCAATGATATCCTATTTTGATAGTTTGCAGCAGCACATCACGTTGGAATTTTGTGTGGATAATGTCAACTTCCATGCTTTAAAGGAATGATAAATGGCATTTATGTTTATATAGCTCTTATCCATGATCATCACTGTGCTCTTACGGCTTTAAAATGGCACATATTTGCAATAATAAGCATTTATGCTATTTATTATATTTTGACGATAAGGCTATGATTATAAAGTTCCAAGCATTGACAGTACTTTCTATGCACAAAAATTCTTCAGCTTTGGAGTTTGTGAACCAGTCTTTGGACGAATCTCAGAAAGAGGCTGTCAAGTTTGGCCTGTCGCAGAAAGAGCTGGCCGTCATCCACGGACCACCTGGCACAGGGAAAACCACGACTGTCGTAGAACTTATCATACAGGCGGTCAAACAAGGCTTGAAGGTAAGGGCGATGAAAGAGGAGGATAATGAGGGGTTAAAGGGGAAACCAATTTGAAACTGATAATAGTAAAATTGAATCTAACCTATGTTTTATAATTGGTCATTGGGGTTTGTAATTGAAATCTGGATGATGATTTTTCGGTATTTGTATCATTACACCAATCAATCCAATTCTGGCATATAATTGACTGATGGACGAATGTATTTGGTGAATGTGTGTACGTATTAGAGGATTTTACATTTTCTGGACTCATTACTTGAAACACTCAACGGATGAAGCGGTGACTATATTGTCTTCCAGTTGGTTCCATCGTAGATAGTTCAGACAAAAAATGAATTTTCAGATAGTAGCTGCTGCTAACAAGCTCATACAAAAAGAACTTGAGCAATCACATGCCTTTTAGTCTAGGACTGACCATTTTTTCCTGTATTTGAGTTACGTGTCTAAAAAGTACCCTGTTCTTTGCATATATTTGTATATATATAAATACAATTTTAATTTCTCATAACCAATCTGTTTTGATAGCTCATGAGTCAATGGTGTGTTTATTTTTTATCTTACATTATTGTTTAATATAAGCCTTTATAGCCTTCAATTTGTTATACGATAAAAACTCAACAACTTTTTTTTTTACACTTCGAAGGTTTTGGCTGCTGCTCCGTCCAATATCGCTGTTGACAATATGGTGGAGAAGTTGGCCAGCTATAAACAGAAGATTGTCCGAATCGGTCACCCCGCTCGACTGTTGGAACACCTTCAGAAATATTCTCTGGATGCCATCGTGTCTGGAAGCGAGGAGAAAGGGCTTGCTAGGGACGTCAGGACTGACATGGAGAAAATACTGGTATGGTTAGGGTTAGAGTATGGTGGGTTTGGGTTTGATTACTGTCTCATATAGAAATGAGGGCTGCCGGAAGCTAAATATCTTATTAAAAGGAATGAAAAAAAAGAAAGAGATAATGGAATAGCTTAGACATGAGGGGAATGTGGAAGTGGCTTATAACTAACAGAGCAAAACAAACCTTTTTGTGTTTTGTATTTTCTGTGTTTCTTAGCTGATGAAGGAGAGACCCGAATAATTATATTTTTTGCTAGTTATTTTACATTTGACACTATACCATTATCTCTTCAGGGTATTTTATGGTTTGGAAATTGAAAGAAACTGATAGAAATTAAATATGGTTTCGCTCTTTGAAGGGTATCGGTGAAAAGATTTGATGTCAATTTTATCTGTGACTCGATATTTTTTAATGCAATCGTTCTCAATTTGATCAAATATTGATTTGTATTATAATACAGCTAGTATAGTAGAATCTTCAAATTGATAATTCTTACATATTATGACAGAAAAAGATGAAAAAAGCTAAATCTGGTGGCGAGAAGGCGGGGCTGAGAGAGGAAATGAAGTCGTTACAGAAAGAACTGTACCAGAGGGAAAAGGCTGCTACAGCTGAAGTACTGTCCAGAGCCGATGTTGTCCTAGTGACACTGACCAGTGCTTCAAGTGATGGACCTCTGAAGCATTTGAAAGAAGACCACTTTGATCTTCTTGTGATTGATGAATGTTCTCAGGTGGGTAATTCTATGCTTCACTTTTTCTGAGCTAGAGTCTTTCTAGCCATGTGTTAGGTGATGAGTGGTGTAAGTCCTCATTGACATTTGGATTTACTTCCATTTTGTCATTTGCACCCTTCAGAGCTTGACATATGGCTGGCCCTTACACTGCTTATTGTGGTATAAAGGGGGCTCGATAAACAACTTTACTTTTCCCATCCAGCGACCATTTGAGCTATGATTATTGCCCTTTGGTCTGATGCCATGGTGAAGTATCTGCATGCCTGTTGTAGTTGTTCTCGGTTGGGATGAAGGGTGTTGTAGATGTCTGGATCTGGTGGTAGGTGTGGGGAGGATCTTTATGTTTTTAACAGTCATATAAAAGTGGTGTGTGATAGTTTCTTTAGGTGAGTATTATAATCTTTTCTGTACAGCTTTCACATGGCTTAAATTACTGCGCAGTTTCATATATTATATATAACAAAAATTGGTAGCTTTCTCTAACAGCTCCTTTATGTAAATATTCATACAAAGTACTCTACGCATTTCACAATTACAAACATCAACATGAAGGGTTCTATATAATACTATTTGAGTTTGATAAATATGTTTGATGAATCTTTTTTTGTTTGTCAGGGAGATGTTAGCTTTGAGACAGATATAATATGTGACTTGATAATTGGGGTTTGAGGGGATAGTCTAGATGAATGAAATTGATCCTTTCTATCTTATTCTCCGCATTGATTAAAGTCAGTCATTTTGTCTAACAGTAAAACATTTTTTTTGGTTAAAATCATATCCAGATGGATAACAGCATCACTTCCTTGACATTTAAATCAATAATAATTTGTGGTGGCGGTGTTGTATGGTGACACTGCACAGTTTCATATCGCTCTGTGAAATATTTCCATTTTCATGATCATTATTATTAGAAAATCATATTGTCTCTGTTTGTCCTTGCTGTTTGTCTTGAAAGCTAAGAAAAGATTTGATGATAAGATGAAAACTGGTTTGTGCATTGTTGCAATACAGAATCAATTTATAATTACATGTAAGTATGATATAATCAACATCACAACAATATACGTAAATAACAGTCGCAACCGGACTCACTTTCTTTCACTCTTCTTCCTCTACAGTTTGGAAAGTTTCCAACTTCTAAATATTTCCATTCATTGTTTTTAATGATAAAGATTTTGAATGTTCATCCTTTGAATGTTATCCTTTCGCCACGTCCATAGTCCCTGGAAGCAGCCTGCTGGATCGGCATACTGAGGTCACCCAAATGTATTCTTGCTGGGGATCACCTCCAGTTGCCTCCCACTATCATGTCCAAAGAGTAAGTATCATGAGAGATTTAATACTATGGGCCGTCTGTGGCCGACTAGTCAACACAACTCGGCGGTTGGTGTTGTCAAGCAGCATTTATGGTGGATAAATGGGTAACTTCCTGTGACCCAAAACAGTCACAACAATATTTATACATGATTAAATGTATTAGCTAGCCGGCGTTTAGTATCCTTCGGTAAGACACTTATCCCTGCTAACCTCATCTCAACAGAGGCTGATGTTAAATTCGGAGGCCCCTCGGTTGTATGCAGTGTTGTCCTTGTCCAAAAATTGTATTAGCGCCTATCAGGCCTTGGTGGCGTATTATGTGTTGAATATTGGATTGCTTACCAGGGGCAAATGAGCTACGGTGTAAAGCACTAAAAACAAGGTGATGATAAGTACCATTCATTAGGTGATTGACAATTTTTTTATAATTTTGATGGACTTCCCCTTCTGTTATTAAAGCTGAGGAAATGGCACCTTAGGTGTTCCTTCCTCTTTTCTACACTAGTAGAATATTCTTTGTTCTTGCACCTAGACATTTAAAGGTGGAAATATATAGATGATAGATGTATTGCAATATCTGATGTGAGAATCAATTTATATTTGTTCCAAAAATCAATTGTTTGTCTGTAGGGCTGCAAAGAATGGACTGGACCTCTCGCTGATGGAAAGGATTCTAAATACGTTTGCCAAAGAGGAAGGGAGTGACGTTGTCAGGATGCTCACCACTCAGTACCGCATGCACGCCGACATCATGACGTGGGCCTCTGACCAGCTGTACGAGGGCCGGCTGACAGCTCACGCCTCCGTTGCAGAACATCTGTTGCAGTAAGACCTGACAAATTTGTATCTTGGGAAATATAAAACAAAGTGAATAAGTACAGCTTCAAAATATGAAACCAAACAAAACAAGCAACTTGATAACTTTGTCCTATGATTTTTGATAATTTTAAGGCACAGCAATAATTGTGTGAATAAGAAAGTGATATTTCTGCAGGTAAAAATTGTGAGAAGATATGAAATTGAATGAAAGATTGACGACTTTGCATAAGAAAATTTTGGGATGAAATATAATAATTTTTTTGGGGGGCAACAAAACAAAATGTCATTTAAAAGGGAGTTTTCAGTTGTTCAGAAACATTACTCCAATTGCCTCACTTGTCCCAGGTGTAGAAATGGGTAGGAGCAATCGACCAGCGTCCTGTCCACAAGGGTGACATGTTATCACTCTGTTTCGGGCTACATGAACCCGAGATAAGCACAGAGTCTGGGGCTTTAGGCTCTTAAGGGCTTGATTCGTCAAAGCTGAACATATATGCAAAATATGGGTCTCACTCACTGAAATTGCAACAAAAAGTTTGTTGTTTTGAAATTTGGATGTTATACCAATTTTCATTATTCAACTATTATTGTTGTTGTATAATTGACTGATTCCGTTGTTATTTTATATTCAACTCAGAGATTTAAGTGATGTGACAGAGTCAGAGACTACGGAAACATCTCTGTTGTTGATTGACACTTCAGGTTGTGAGTTGTACGAATCTGATTTGGCTGAGGAAATCTCCAAGGGCAATGAAGGTATGTGAAGGCTTCTGCTTTGTGGATGATTTTAGTGGTGTGGTTTGATGGGGAATGTGAGGAGTTAAAATATGATTGGGTGGCGTAATAATAATAATTTGTAAATATATTAATAAGAAATAATGCTTAGTATTTTTAACAGTTTGTTTAATTTTTAAATTTTGTAACATTTTGCTTGTTTAGAACTTTTTACTTTAAATTTTTTATATTCTTAATTAATTTTTTAAAACTTTCATTGCTTACCTATTTATTATTATTCTATTCTATAATGTTGCAGCTCAGCTTTATGCATTCATTGGTACCCCCACATCTTTGTAAAAAAGAGTTAGCAGGAAATCGAATAGACATTGGGACTATTGCATTTTACTTATTGAAAGATTAAAGCATTGATCAAAGTAAATGTCATTTCCATTCTCATTAAAACCCTGCAGGAGAAGCTGACATAGTGGCTGCTCATGTGAAAGAACTTGTCAAATCTGGTGTCAAAACCCAAGACATCGCTGTCATTTCCCCGTACAATTTGCAGGTTTGTGTCACTGTAAATTATTGCTAAGAAATGTTTTGACTGAAATGGAAAATGTAAATGCAAAACTAGCCAAGCGCTTTAGAATTTTAAAGTGTGTGAATTGTTATCATATTGTCATTGAATAATACTGTTTCCCTGTTTGTGATCTGCTGGTGTAGGCTAATTCATTTGATATGTTAAAAGGTTAGTATGTCCAAATTTGATAAATGTCAGACTAAATGATTTATCTGGGATAATCTTAAGTTACTCACCTGCCTCATTTGGTTAAAACCATGAGTGGGTCAATGGAAAATATCAGTGAAAAAAAGTTATCAATTAGAAACAGGCCATAACAATATTGGAGGAAATTTTTAATCTTGTCATCTTTAAACCATGTTGCATTTATTTAATTTTTGTAGTTTTGTAAGATCACAGTGGTTCGATCACCTGCTGTCTTAGATTCTTGATCCAAAGCGCTTCCAGGTTTATGTTCTATAAAACTGGTCCCTACACTGTGGTACAAAAGGGAATGGATGAGAAAGAAAGATGGATGTGATGATGTAAGCTAAGGGAAGAGGGGAACTTCTTTCACAGATGCATAGCAGAGAAGCAGGTTAAGGAAATTTATTTATAACCAACCCTGACACAGAGAGATGCAAACAAAAAATGAGAAATTTAGAATATATAAAGATTATAATAAAAGTGATTTTGATTTAAAGATATTTTTATCGTTTAAGATTTTTCACTGAATCATTTTCTTTTCTTAACGTTTACAATTAAAACTTTTACTAGAAGTTACGGATGAAGCTTTTTATAAGGCATACTTAAGGACAAAAATCATTATTGAAGCTGTATTCGATATATTTTCCCCGTTTTCAAATCACCCCTTACGAAATTTTTAAAATGTTTCCTTTCACAGATAGACTTCCTTCGTACTCGTCTTTCAAGTTACCTTCCTGGTTTGGAGGTGAAATCGGTGGATGGATTTCAGGGTCGGGAGAAAGAGGCGGTCATTATTTCTATGGTCCGCAGCAACAAGAAAGGTTATTACTCCTGTTTTCAAATTGTTAAAACCAGACAAATATTAAAAATAGATAAACAGATGAATTGGTTTTAACTCGTCTAAAAGTGCACTTTGTCTTTATGGTTTATTTTGAAAGAAGACTGTAATAACCCAAGCGCCAGCCGCAGTGCAGCACCGCAATGTAAACAGTTGTCAGATGAATATATATAACTTACATGATTTAATCGCCCTTCTATTGAATGGACTTGTTCGACTTTTTGACATGGGCTGCAGTTTAGATGAACTAAATGAGATGAGTTTAGACCATCTAATTTATTTATTCGATGCTGATTTGGGCAAATCTTTATGGTCTCTGGTGGTCTTTGATATGTATTATGTATTATGTATTTATAAGACAATAAAGTGGCCACCAATTGCCAAGCATTTCTGGACCCAAATGTCCCCGCGTCATTAATTAAGGAAAAGCAGGGGATTGAAAAGTATATATTATTTACTGATAATATTTTCAACTTATGTTTTTTGCGAAAAACTGAAAAAATGTAATAATAATGTAGCCATTTGTTATTGTTTTTCTTTACTTGACTTTTTAATCTAGGGGAAGTTGGATTTTTGGCAGAGAAGAGGCGTATAAATGTAGCTGTAACTCGAGCTCGAAGGCATCTGGCTGTTGTTTGTGACACCGACACGGTCAGCAAGAATGCGTTCATCAAGACTCTTGTGGACTACATGTCAGAAAAGGGAGTGGTTTTGTCTGCACACGAATACTCACAAGGTATTGCTTCTCCAAAATATTGCGTTGCATTTTTTGTTTGTGTGTGTGTTTGTACATATATTGTGCATAAGCTTGTGTGGTATATGTGTGTGTGTGTGTGTGTGTATGTGTGAGTATAATATAAAACTAAACATTTTTAGTACGTATGATGGTTGTACTTTTTTGTAACTTTGGAAAGAACATGATGGAAAAGACTTATCTCTCATTCAAACGCAGGCGTAAAGTATAGTTCAAGATATTTATAGTTGTCGGCTATGACGTTTTTTATTGTAGTTATTATTGTTGAGATAAAATGTAAAAGTTTTAAAAGGATATAATCCTAC
Organism: Dirona pellucida; assembly: GCA_030265205.1. NCBI lineage: Eukaryota > Metazoa > Mollusca > Gastropoda > Nudibranchia > Dironidae > Dirona > Dirona pellucida. The sequence continues at coordinate 851 of JARDUL010056039.1, read as the reverse complement.
ATAAGCCTATAATATGGTGACGTATGATATGGTTCAGTATGGTATGGTATGGATTGAACATTCAAGTTTTATTTATTCGATATGCATGTTCCTTTTTCGTAGCCTATTTGGTTTTGAAAGAAAACATTTCTCCCTTTTTGTGGTCCATTGTAGAAATCAATGTGTCCGCAGATGTTTCATCAAGATTTAGTGCAGAGCCACCAAAGAAGTCCACAAAAAGCCTTTCTAAAACCTCAAGTGCCAAGTAAGTCGCCTCGAGGCATACACACTATAATGTCGATTACTCTTATAGCTTTTGCATTGATCAAAGTTTAAATTTTCTATTTAGATTTTTGGAGCGTCATATTTGTTTGGTTTGTACTATAACAAAAGTTTTGAGGAATATTTTAGTTGGCAGATTTTGATGGTAAAAATTGTTGCCACTATATTATAATATGTGGCGTGGTCAAATGACATAGTACAGAGATCTTAGTTTGTGGGAACAAATATGGGATTTATCAATTCCCAGTCTTTGTCATTGACTTTTTGCTGATTTTTAATATTTCCACCAAAGAAGCTAATTTAATGTTTATAGAATGAAAAGGAATGGAAGATTTGTATATTGAAACGTTTTTGCAATCATGTATTAAATGAATTTTGTTGAATGATCAAAGATGGGGATGGGTTTATAGTGGTATATCCCCTTACAAGTACACGCTCACAGACTTTATATGATTTACCCCCCCCCCCCAACTGACGGTGTAATTCAAAGTCCTTCTCATTTTTCACGGGGACATATATATGTATGTATGTATGTATGTATGTATGTATGTATGTATGTATGTATGTATGTATATATATATATATATATA
>JARDUL010055928.1:0-12154 GCA_030265205.1 Dirona pellucida | reverse complement strand
TATGTTGTGAAGGTGCATGTGTCTGAGAGGATGTGTGAGGGTGAAGGTATGTGGATGAGGAAGTGAGGGTGTGTGTGTGTGAGGGTGAGTGTGAGAGAGTTTGTGTGAGGGTAAATGTAGGTGGGTGAGGGGCTGGGTTTGTGTGAGGATGTATGTGTGCGAGAGTAGGGTGTATGTGTAAGAGAGAACCTACATGTGTGAGGGTGTATGTAAAAGTGTATGTGTATGAGGGTGTGTGGGGGTGTATGTGCGTGAGGGTGATGTGCTGCAGTATCCTTGTTAAGTATAAAAGCGTCAACAACTCTCATAGCATTGGATTCCAACTCTGTAAATAAGTCAATTAATTATTATTATAACCTACACATTTACATTTATTTTCACGCTATTGCCGTCATTATCGATAAAAGGTAATTTTGCGTTCTCTGTCCTATTGACCACGGTGCCAAATTCTTCATCTGAGCGTTCTTTTAGTACTCGCGCATAACGCAGTGACCTCGAGGTCAAAGGGTCACTCCCACAGGTAATCTCACACATCTAAACATAATTTTTCAGTTTGGATGCGGTCTTCCATTTTCTCTTCATTTGCTTACGTAAATTTTGTTTATTTACGATATATAGTCTTTGTATGACGTATACTTCAAAAGTAGGGCTTTTTAAAGAAAAATATATTACTTGATTTAACATTTTTATTTATATCTCAGCCAAGGAGCGATCGATTTTCTCAAATTATATTTCATTGTGATCTACATTATATGGTCTTTTCACTGTAAAAGTCGTTATTTATAAGAAATAGCATTTGTTTTGATATGATTTTTTTTTCTGTTTTGTTACACGAAATACAGGTATAATGAATCACTCAGATACATTTAAGGTCTGAACTATATAGGATGTGATTCTGCCGATGTACACTGACGCATCAAGCCAAATTACCGATGTGTGATGTTTATTCAATGAGGCTTGCGCGATGGATAGAGTACAGCATGTGTTACCGTTGTATGGTGGTGTATATGGGCAATGATAGAAGGGTGTGCATCCAGAAAAAAATGCATTGTGAGAAAACAGGTATTTCTTGGATATAGCGGTTACTTGGGTTAGAAAGAGGTATTATTTGTGTTTAGTTCTATATATCTTTTATATAATTCTATCGTATTGCTCACTTGCAAAATACATTTGAATGAGTGAAAGTGATGGCAATTCGTGAAATATTACGAGTTTGCGCAATTAACTCTAAGTCTATAACCACGAGCGTATACTAAAACAAAATATATGTACACTAAGTCCAGATCCTTCTTGTTCTGTTGAGCATATTTATTCGACTGTGGTAAATATATGTATTGTACAATTGAGGTTTAAACTAGAACAAAATGTGATGTATTAATGGTAACGAGGGGTCAGTCAGTGAGAAACGGCGTGTCATAGCCCTAGGTCACGCACGTGGAGCGGGCGGTGTACAGCGGGCGGGGCTGACACGGTGGAGGTAGAAGAGTTCACGGCGGGTTCACAGAATGGTGCATATCATTATTTTACTCCTTCAGTTTGAATATTCTCTCTATGTAATAAGTAGTATATGACTGATTTCTCCCCATCCATTAGAAAGCTACAGCACTAGCATACAAAAACAATACGTACGATAACACAGGCAGGTGTCACAGTCAACAATAGTGTGTCAACTAGTGTATTATCAATACACAATGGTATTTTGTTTGTTGGATGGTATTTTGTTTGTTGCATAAGTTACTCATCAAAATAGACAAAAGCAAATACTTCTCTTGAAAGCACTCGTGTGTGCTATGGAGGTGGGGGACTAGAAATTCAAGACTTTTTCAAGACTTAAGATCTGTTTTACCAAAATACCCCCTATTTTCCTTGAGTATCAACCAGAAATACCCCCTATTTTCATTGATTTTTTAGACTTTTTAAAGTCTTAAATGCCCATTTTCATTGTCAAGACTAAGACTTGCGTACAGACCCTGTAAGAGCCTTGTGTTGTAAGCAAGATTCAGGGGTCATGCACCAATCTGAAAATAATTTTTCCAGGACTAAATTTCACATTTTCCAGGACGACTAAACTTCACATTTTCCAGGACGACTAAATTTCACATTTTCCAGGACTTTTTTTATGATAATTGTTGCACTATTGAGGCAACAAAAAATGAACAAGGCGTGAACGATTTATAATGTATTGCAGTTATCAACAGGTGCTTTGTAGACATTTAATAGTACAAAACTGTTGTTCTATAAAAATACCCCCACAAAAATGACAGTATGAATCTCATTACAACCAGACACATATCTGTAAAAAAAAGTCTGAATATTGCAGTCAAAAACATCACAGAATGTTGCACATCATTCTTTGACTCGTTTAGAAATGATCTCGATGTGATAGGATAATATGGTTAATTTGTTCCCACCCCTCTCACACAACCCTATTCAAAAGTGATACTTTAGTAAGCAGTAAATCACCCTGCAGGGTCGACCCAGCTGTCAACCTGTGGTTTTACTCTGGGAACGCGCCGTACGCCTATTGTTTACCTAAGGTCAACCGGGGTCATGGCGTATTCCGCAAGTTACCGTGGATTACGATTTTTTTGGCATTGTGTTCAATGCTTGTCGATAAAGCGACATCAGTTATATTGTATTTTCCTGTGTTCACATTAGAGTGGCGTTTTAATTACACAATGACTGAATTGTCAATTTATTTAATATCCTTTTTACGCAATTCCTGGACCGTAGAATTCAATACTATTTGCATTTTGTAATTCTTGAGAACTTCATGCATGCATTGATATAATTTGAACATTCCACCTATAAATCGCAAAAACAAGACTTCAAATTAGATAAAAATGTCGTTTCTGTTCCCGCGCTGCTCTATATAATTCTATTACTATCATGGTGGTTTTACTAAAGCGAAAAAATTAATTGCACATATTTCACAACATTTATAAAACCTACTATTATCTTTCCTTTATAGATTACATATTATCATGAATTATAATTGTAAAGTTGATTTGAAACACCATAAATTACGAAAGGACGGCATGTCATGTCCCGTTGTCGATGTGAATTGACTAAATTGAGTGAAGATTTCCAAACAAATTGTCACATCTAACTTATTCCGCCCCAAATGCTGAGGTCTGGGCCAGTCGCAAGAGTCCTTGATGGCGTACTCGCTAGTCATAGAATAGCCCGACAAGCCAACCACAGCAGGTCATTCATTGGTAACAATTGCAACAATTACATTAAGATACAGTGGGCTGATCCCCTGCTTGCCTTAGAAATCTTGATCCATAGAAATTTCCAGCTGTGTCAGGCCAGTGGGGCACATACTTGCGCTTGACCTGGATACATTTGTATCTGGGTTTGCACTTCAATGCCTTCTGCCTTGTACACTGTCCTCGGCCAGACCCAGAGTTGGTCCCTACACTGTTTAATTACGGTATTACAGGGAACAGATAACAAACAAACATTAAGATACAGACATCAACTCTGGTCTCCACACAAAGGAATGCGTTAATCATCCAGCCCGAGTCTACGACAACCATTGAGCATGTTATGGAAACATACCACAAACATTTCCCTTGTAGCACTATTCCCAAACTACACATTTTAGAGAAACCCTGCATTACATGCCTTGGATAAGACGCTATGGGTTTGGGCTAGGTTTACTAGGAGAACAGGGAAAAGAAGTCTGTAACCAGACAATGTCCAAGATAGCTAAACGATCACCGGGAATCATACAAGAAAAATATCCACTCAACTGTATGTTAAACGCACACATACTTCAGATGTCATCATTTACACCAAATCAACACCGCTAGAATTATGTATGTATAATGTATGTATGTATGTATAGATGGATAGATAGAGAGAGAAGGGAGGGAGAGAGATAGAGAGAGAAGAATGATTCAACACGACACAAGACATAACGTGCTGAACAATTTTTGATGGATCTATTAGTGACAATCTTTTATTCAAGTTCTATAAACATAAAAAACTGAAATGGGACTCCAAGATATTTTCCGTTATGTTTTCAAACACTAACAACAGTTGGGTGTTAATGCAACGTCAGTAGAATACTTTGTCATCTCTGGTGGAATGAACTGTGGATTTTTAACAGATCGCACGTCAATTGTTTAATATATGAGGTGGGGTGAACATTTTTTTGGAGAATTTATGTCAATATATCTATTTCATAAAAATATAATATGTAAATTGAGATCGACGGCTTGGTTCCGATGTAAGGAATATTGTATTGACCAATGTTAGTAATAAAATCATGGATGCATCATCCGACTTTAACCTTCTATAACTTTGTTGGTATTTTATGCACTTTTTAATAACATAGTAGATTCAGTGACTTTGTTCAGACACTCTTCATAGCGCTTAGGACGGGCAATGAATTGACTGTAAAACCGTAAATTCGCGGTGACAATAGCTGGATGGCTGTTGGCTCGATTGCGGTTCATTGAAACGGAAGCGGACCACACACGCCGCAAATGACTCATCGTCAACGAACTACGATATCGCAAAAGTGACGCTGTGCTCTCTGTACATAGACCACTCACTATTAATAGAGAGAGAGATAGAGAGAGATTTCTAAAACCCAGCCTACAACTATCCTGCTCAACACAATATTTTAACCTATCAAACTTACGCATGTACTACATACATGCACTATACCTACGTTATAATAATCAGGGGTGTAAATGGCAAAAAAATGGTCCAAAAATAGACTTACACTTCTTACCATAACAGCACCACGCAACACCGTATCCCTCTAGTTTTCTCAAATAATTTCAAAAACTCACCATTACCGTCCTTTAAACACAGCCAGTCCCATCTAAATTTGATCCTGTCTACCGAACATTTTTATAACAAATCAACAATAAACTAAAGCAACTCATTTAACTTGAAGATGTACAGTATGATAAGTTAAAACGGGATGCCTGACAATAAATAGAAATATTTCCAAATAAATATGAAGTGCTATGTATTCCAAGAAGTCAACATTTATTTTGCATTTTGCATCCAAAATGCCATTAACTAACTAGCTAGGAATTTAATCAAGTAAAAGTTGTTAGAAACAACAGAAATGTGACGATGACACTTCGGTGATGAAATCGCTCACTTGTCTTAACTGTCGGATCGCTGCATTTACTACAATAATACAATGACTGTGCAAGCGACGCTCGCATGTTCAAATGTCTCATATCTTCGATCGCTGCAAAATCTACTTCAATTGCAATGAATGTGCAGGTAACGCTCCACACTCCATACGTAAGACCAACGTTCACCCATCTCTATCACAACACCGCTTGATAACCTCAAAGACGCGAGGCCAGTCGACGTGTGTGTTTTCACACTGCTGTGTGGTAAGATAATTTTATAGTCGTCAGATTTATTAGTCCACAACCACAATTATTTCCCTTGTGTGTGTTCTCTAATTACCGAGTGTGATCAGATTTTGAATCTGATAGTCTGTGTGTATTCGTTTGCTTTCAGTGGAAAAGTATCAGATAAAAAAATCAAAGGGTGAATGAAGTCTAGGGTTCGTCTACATGTGTATTCGACTGACACACACACTTATCAACTTGGACCGCTGTAAGCCATTAGAATTACAGTAATACTAGCGTCAGTATTCATGTACACAGCAACGTGTGATAGGTCACATTTATTTTGTGATTAAGAATTGAATGGTGCTGCCTTTAAAAAAAAGGGGATAACATAACTATACTTTCAGTCCACTTGAGGAAAAAGCAAAAAGTCTGAAATCAGACAAAATCTGAAAGATTTACACCCCTGAATAATAATACAACAGGGTACTGTACCGATCACGGTCACAATGACCACATACCAACACTACATTATTGTATGCTTGGGCTAATTATTAGTATAGTATTAGTATCATAATGTCAGTGTCTTGATATTCCTTGCGATTCGTTGTACATGGAATTGGAATTATGTGTGTATCTGTGTGTATGAGGGAGAGAGAGAGAGGGAGGAGGGAGAGAGAGGGAGGAGGGAGAGAGGGGGAGGAGGGAGAGAGAGAGAGGGAGAGAGAGGGAGAGAGAGGGAGAGAGAGAGAGAGAGAGAGAGAGAGAGAGAGAGAGAGAGAGAGAGAGAGAGAGTGTGTTCTGCTCCCAATATTATTGTGCTGTGTCCAGTTTGTATTTTGGTCTATAAAATTATGAAATTAGCGATTCCTCCAATGCCATTGTGTTTGTCACAGTAACAAATATAATAATATGCCTTAAATTTCAGGGTTATAAAATGGAAGGATAAAAATTATGCATTATGCGGTCATTGCTAACCATTGGTCACTGGCTGATGCCCGTCCAATGATTGGGGACGCATCCCGTAATCAAACAGACAATTAATTCGATCGGGGATGGAACGGTCCAGTATTATGGCAAGGTAAACCAATCCTCGCTTACTATGCCTGTTTAAACACGCACAGCAAACACATACTGTCTGTCAGCCATAAGACATTACTCGTGCACATAATTTATGCTAATGAGTAGCCACGGCGGGTGTCAGTGGCCATCTCGTTCACTATTCCCAATCTTCGTCCCTTGAAATTCCGGGACTATTTTGCTTTTTCCAGGACTTTTACCCCAAAAACCAAATTCCAGGATGTCCTGGAATTTAAGGACTGCGCACGACCCCTGCAGATTCAATGACTACCGACAGTACTACACCTTCACCTAACCAACCAATCAGCTTCAACTGACTAGCTCTATCCAGACTGATCACTTGCCTCTCTGTACATTAGTGTACCTTTAGCTTCCTCTATCCTCCGCAGGACAAATGATTTCTATGAATGTTATGGTGTATTAATTTTGTCTGTAATCGGGCCATTGACAAGTCTGACATCATTCTCAATCTTACGAGTAGGCAACAAAAATTTGAACAAGCAATCAACACAATAAAAACGAAAGTTGCAATGTTCGTGATTCGATATAATGCACTGTGGATTGACAAGCATTGGTCTGTAACAAAGTCAAATTTGGACGCCAATTAAATCAGTACGATCGGTACGACAAGTGCGAAGGCAAAGGACATCACAGCATAGTCAATAAAGGAACCATCCGTTATCATCTCGATTCACAATTGTCAAATAGGTTAATGGTACAGGACTGTCACATGCGATACAGAATATATGAGTAGCCGGTCATTTAATATTTTTTATAAATGTAAAGTATCATTGCATCTGATTCCACTCAGCATTTATTTACTCATGACCTCTTTTCTTTTCGCATGTTTCTGATTCCCGCTGACGGTAAGTAAATTATATCTGTTCCAGGTCATTGTCACATTGAAAGAACTAATTTTATGCTACACTTTGAAATTTTGATGTATTGGACGATTATAGTACAATCCCTACTTAGTCATTTTTTATATCTACTCAACACACAACACAATGTCCTTACCCATTCTGTGGTGGTTGCTGGTAGTTCATGTTGCCCGCCATTGGATTGAACCGTTGGAATCTGTTGATTTGATTTCTCATTGGACCTGGGGCAGCAAAGTTGGGAATGGGAACATACTGGATATTGCATTGTTGCTGTCTGATCTTCTTGGAGTTGTCATCGGCAAATTTGGTCAAGATGGGTTCTGTACATCCATCTGGTGTTTTGCCGTTCAAGGATCTGATTGCATTCTCAGCCTCATCCCGGGTATCGTAGAGGACAAATCCAACTCGCTTACTGACACCTGTGCTCAGATCAATCAAGACCCTAGACTGAATAATCTTGCCAAATGGCTCAAAAATTTTGTTGAGCTCGGTTTCTTTCCAATGTGTAGGCAAGTTACGCACATAAAGGTTGGCTCCCTTAATTTGATCACTGCCTTTTCGTGCTAACGCTACTTTAATACGTTTGTTTTGCAACTGTAAACCAGACAAGGTTTCAATAGCTCTGTGAGCATCTGAAGCAAGCTGGAAGTCAATAAAGCCAAAGCCATAACTGTAGCCAGTTGCCTTATCTCTAACAATTTTAGAATTTTTTATGGGACCAATGCTGAGGAATAGGGATCTGAACTCTTCGTCTGACAGGGTCTGAGGCAAGTAGTTGATGATCAGGTTGGTGCTGCTAGGGTCTGATGAAATACACAAAAAGCATTATCCCATTAACATGAAATAATACAATATGCCAGTGTTGCATCATTACAAATTAATAACATCTGAATTCCTTTAAGTCATGAAAATACATTTACAAAACTCATTAGGATTCACACCTAAAACTTATGCCTATGAATGGAGAGAAAAAACCCATTGGCATTGTGTAATTGGAACTTTGGAACATAGTTTTGTTTTACTGGCCAAAGAAAAGCAAAATCCAATACAGCCATAATGATAAATTAAATACAGTTGAGTCCGCTTAAGATAAACTCAGTGGGACCAGACAAGGTTTAGCGTAACCATTTCTGCAAAAGTGGGAAGGGAGAGATCATGGTGACAGAAAAAAGTTTATTTTAAACGGACAGTGCGGAAACCAGACTTTGTTTAGTTGACGTAAATAAGAAAAAACAAAAAAAACGGGACCGGACTAATGGTTTATCTTAAGCAAGATTTTACAATGGACTCCACTGTATACAGCATAATAGTCTCAATCTAACAGATAATAATTTATATACAAATATCCCTCTAAACATATCAGGGATGTCAGTGAGCTTGTCTAAATTGTTCTCAAACAAATCCCAATGATCAGTTTTTTTTATTATCGGCGCGCACCTTTCTCAGCTTCTACTTCTAGCCTTCGCAGGACAATAAATGAATTCAGTTATTGAGGTCTTTTTTAAAATATCAATTCCCTCCATTATCGGGCCACTCATAAAAAGTCTGATCGCTGAGAGAGATTAAAATGATTGATGGAACGGTCATTCTCAACCTCAAGAGTCTGTAACAACGTTTACAATAGAACCGATAAAAGTAAAAACGAAAGTAGCAACATCAGCGATTCGACACATTGCATTGTGGATTGATGAATACTCGAATGTGAACTGATCGACCAAATTTGGAAGCTGAGAACCGCAAACTTTTCACCATCAATTAAATCGGTACAAAGGAGCGTTGCAGTATTTAGACTCAAACAAATTAATACCGATTTGAAGCAAAACCTGACTGGACGTCTAGAAAAATGATTGATTTGAAATAGAGAGACGATAATATTTAGCCGAAATCGCTACAAATAACACGAAATGAAGGCAACGGACACCAGTGAAAATCGACCTGAGTGACCAAAATCGGAAATTCGCTGATGGCCAAAAAATCGGATATCCTACAAAAATCGGCAAACTGACATCCCTCACATACCCTATTGCTTGCAGTTCTTGCAGTAAGAGAGCAAATTAAATATATTGCATCTATAGGCCTGGTAAAATGCCCACTCTTCATGAAATTTACTAAAACATATCTGACAATCCCATCATACATTTCCTTGACAGTGAAATCCAATATTCAAATAATAATTCACCCCCAGATAACTGAATAACAAACTAGAAAAAGTAAGGACTTACCGTCAAGGTGAGACATACCATCAAGATGATCTTCCATTTCTGCTGTTTATCGGTAATTTCACTGGCCAAAATGCACACACTACAAAGCCAAGGATTGCTGACAAGGAGAGCCATTGTTGAGGAATCATCAACCAAGCAGAAGAATAGCAAGTGGTGAGGAGAAAAAAAAATAACAAAAAAAAAATTAAAAGAGCCTGAAGGAAAAAGAGAACAAGGTTAATGTAAAGCTCAAAACATTTATTAACCCATAAAATCAATTCCTGAAGAAAACACCTATCATCAGTGATAGTAAGCCCTTTGAGTCCTGCAACGACATTTCCATCATCTACTGTAATTCTCAGTACTTGTAGTTGTAGAACCCGCAATTTTACAATAAAAGATAAGTAAAATTTAATAACCCTCTGAAAACTTTGACATTTCAAAGGTATCATCTGCTTAAACTATAAACCAAACAAAGAAATCCTAACACAGGATTCAAAGGCAAAGGTTGACACTGACACTATTATTCCAAAGGCTTGTGCAGAGATGTGTTCAAGAGTTGAGAACACAATTACACAATTTATGACAAAAGAAAAACAAACCTATTACAACAACAATAACTGACACGGTGCATACCTCTGATCTTTTTATTATATTAATTTTAAAAATCATTAAGTGAGTCTTAAGTCAATCCAGGAAAAACATAAGCATGAGTAACAGTTGGCATGTCTGCTCAGATGAAATAACACAAACTAGACATTTTTGTAAGACGTGGGAGAATGTATATATCAAATCAATGATCAGATGGAAGTGAATTTGTGTAAGTAGAAAATGTAGTAAACCAAAAACAAAAATACGGCACTGTCCACATTATGTTCAGTTTAAGTTAAGTCATGCTCTGAAAACATTTCTACAACAAAGATTGAGTATTGAGAACAAGAAAAAGAAGCTATTCTTAAAAAGTAAGTCATGGTAGTAAAAGGAATGTTGTCGTAGGGATGGGTATCCTACTTTCACATAATTTTTCCATAACTCTGTCCTGCGGTGCACTGGTACTGGTGAGGTTTTAGATATTGCTAGATTATTTCAATGTACTGATTCCACCCGAATTGCAATTCAAAAATATCAGTCACTGGAAATAAATGATTAGTTTCTCCTAACATGGAAGACAAAACTAAACATCATTGCCAATCAATGAACAAAGTTAAGACATGTTGTACGACTGTAAGAATCCTAATTTATCTTAAGACTAAGACGCCACAAGGAGACCAAAAAAAGTATTACACTTTACACATTGAGTTAATGAGCAATAATGTGTAAAGCAAGTAGTAAAAGATGCAGATTAGACAAGGCCTTCGTGAGCATTTTTCTGAATTCAAATAAAATAATTTCCCCAAAAGTAGTATCTCTATGATACAAAGAACAACTTTTTTTGGCTCCAATCAACTAATGGTTTTTTTTATATTATAGTTCCAGTGCCTCAATATAAAAAAATATGAAATTATCATAAAAATGATAAAAATGAAAATACTAAGAACAATGAACTTGGGCAAAATATAAAAACGCATAAAGAAAAGATAATGAAAATGTAAAATATATTTACCCTTCTTTACTATCCGAAAGAAAAAAATTCTGATAAATCTATAAAAGAAAAAAATATATGAAAAATATTAATAAACATGTTATAAGCAATACAAAGATCAATATCAATAATATAATAATAATAATAAAAGTGTCCAGTTACGAGTTAAGCACTTCAAATAACAGAATAATTATAATCAAAGCAGGAGCCAAATGATAGAAAGTTGTGATGAAAAAAATCAATTTCAGGTTTGAAAGACGCATATTCCCATACCTCTTATTCAAACAAAGGATAACAATGATTTTGTTAGTCCCATTTCTTTCAATGATGAAAGTACATCAGCTGCCTAAAATTGCCCCTACTGCCACTGCAGTGGCAAACTTTCATATCTTCTTACTGACTGACTCAACCTGACCCGGGTGGCAACTCCCAGACTTCCTTTAACTTTAACTGAGGAGAAACCACCAGCCCTAGCATTTTTATCTGTAAAATGTATTGTAATGGTACATTGGACATGGTGGGCTCACCTTACCATCAAACGCATTTGCTTGTAATGTTATATAAAATATGTAAAAATATTGGAACAAAGAGTTTAATTACATAAAAAAAGACATGAATATTTTCTTTTGTGGGTGAATTAGTTAGTGTAGTGTAATGCTAAAAGTAAAAGTCACGTCATTTTGTCTAAAACGAAACTTAGTGTAACTTACGATGTAAAATAATAACTATATCCATTTCCCTTCATCATTTGAGATTTCGAACCTTAATGTATAGATTGCTTGCAATATCAATACTACTGTTTATCTTGACTGGTCTCGGAACTGCGCCCCATCATATATGAAATTTTCATTGAAGGAGCCCTGAAAGCCGCAAACCTGAACCGATTTTAATTTTTTTTAATAGTGTTAGATAGAGCAAGGTCCTCCACCTCCGTACTCAGATACTAAATAAAATATGCTTATCTGATACTGATAGACCTAGTCAAAAAATAATATATATATACAGTCAAACCTGGCTAAGACGGCCACCCTTCGTTCCTGGAAAAAGTGGCCACCTTGGGCAGACGGCCGCCCTGCA
>JARDUL010055706.1:1802-12161 GCA_030265205.1 Dirona pellucida | reverse complement strand
GACTGGTACCGGCAGAGGCAAGTTGACAAGAGACAAAGAACTAGTGATCTGTAATCCATGTGCCCAGGGGACCAAATACGAAAACTAAACTAAACAAAAATCAATCAGGAAGTTTGGATAAACACTGATAACCCCCAAGTGTAAACCAGATTATGATAACAACCTTAAAAATCCCCGTCAACCCTCATCCATTGACCTATCACTATCAGCTACAGAATGAAAACCTTGACTTGTGGCTGTCAAAATCATTCCAAAAATGTCATTCAAACAGTGCAGATTATGGGAGAGGGATTATATAAATAACAAACAGAAAGGCAGTTTAAAAATTAAACTTTTTTTATTCACACATCAAACCATACCTGTTTACAGTTGACAACGACAATATTCGCAATTTACACAAAAGTTTTAAGCTGAAGCTGAATGCTACAACAATTTTTTGTTTTTTCTCAGCTTTGCTGTCTACAAAATAAAGACAATGGTATCACTATCACAAAAGAGCTTGATAAATTTTTAAAATATAAACAGCAAATTCAATCATTACATTTGATCAAATTAAGTAAATGAATAAGGTCAGCAGCAAGCCCAATGCTCTTTGGCTGAATAGCAGTGTTGTAACGAAAAGTGGTAGACACATATATAATGGAAACACTTTCACCTACACCTCACATAAAAATAGCGATACTGACAAAACGTAGTATAACATCAATTTAAAAGAAATAAAAAAGAAGATATGTATGAAATTCAAGAAATTCTGACAATAGTAAATATACAATACAGGGATGATATAATAATGAAATGAAAGACAACTTTTAAAAAACCAAAAACTTTAATCAATTCTATTCATTCATGGCAGGTTTGATTATAACAATGGATTTTACAACAGGTAGGAGAATGGTACGGTGATTAAGGAAACAACAAACTTTGGAAGGTAGCATTTTAAGTCACATTTCGCAAACAAACAAACCTTAAACTCATTACAAACAAAAGGGATCAAACAGGAAATCCACGCCTTAGTCTTAAGCAAAAGGGATATAACTCTGTAAAAATAACTATAGACTAGAGGTGACTATAACCACACACAATAACCCAGCTGTTGGTAGATAATGAATGATATGCTTGTATATACTGTGCCTGTCCTTGAGTATGCTATTACAAAAAAACAAATCCAAAAGGAAGCCACTAGATTGTCTGATATCCATTATTTCTCCCAAAATTACAGGCAATGCCACTTCACATGCTAAATCAAATCAATTACAGTAACATTCAACTAACACAAACTACAGTTCATACAGTTTAATTTTACATGTGAACTAACCTTAGGTAAACGCAAGTACATTCCATCTTTATATAATCAGATAACTGACTTGCCAATCTTCAAAACGATGGGTTCCATCTTAATTCAATATCACAATAAACGTATTAAAATAAAAAAAAGCATGCAACTTCCTGCAATGATATTTCACACTGAACAAGCTCATTTGTGCTTTCCACATTTATCATTTATCATATTCAAGAATGAAGCACCTTAAAATAAGCACCATTACATATAAAGATCCATCATTAAAAGAGATTCTAAATAAAAATCAAACACACATTTATTATCCATTACAACAATACAGGGGGGAACAAAATTCTGATTGGGTATTGATTGTGTTCAATCAATTGTGAATATACTATATTATGCCTCATAAATGCATTTGTTAAAGATTCCAAAATGGGGTGGAAACATGAAAGTAAAAAAGCATAAACCTGAATATGGGCGACGAGTAAAAAATATAGATTTTTGAATAGTTAAGAAATTAAATGTAATTTTTCTATAATGGAATAAAGCAACAAATTACTCAATGTTTAAACTGATCAGACAGTGAAAACCACGGGATATTCCATATTGGTTTGGTCGTAAATAACAATCCAACAGCTGTCACTGTGATAGAGAATTAAAATCCTATGAGCAGCCTTTTAATTTTTCAGTTCTTCCCGAATTCTCGAGCATCTTGCCCCTGTGCCCGGTAATTTCACGTGGCGTATATATACCCCGTCACAGAGGGACATTTTAACAAAATGTGCCAACTTTATATTTCTTAGTGCATGTCGAATGACACAAGTTAAAAAAACTGAATATCCACGTAATTAAGGTAATGCTGAAAGTGAAAAATAAGTCACCTACAGAATACAAGGAGAATGTGACAAGGGACGGAAGCACAAGCAAATTACTCAATTTTGAGGAAAAAAAGATCCCTGAAAGCCAATTCTAAAAAAACAAAACCCAACAAAATAAATAAATACTATAAGATAAAAAATAAAAAAATCTGCGTAACATACACGCAATCAGTGTGATGAGGTAATGAAACCTCAAGAATAATGAGTGGTGGTAAATAAGCCCTTTAATGCTCTGTTGTTTGGGCACTGTAGACCTCATTCAGTTGCTGAGAGACTCGTATGAAAGTTGTCCTTCGACTCAACTCTTTCAGCTTGGAAGCTCCTACATATGTACAAGTTGAGCGTACACCACCTAAAATGTCCTGGATGGTTGCCTCAACATCTCCTCTGTATGGAATGGTGACTGTTTTCCCCTCAGAAGCCCTGGTAAAAATTTAGACGATAAAACATTTAATTTGATGAAAATTCTAAATGAAATCATCTGCGGAACAAATTTAATTTCAATCTACTTAAAAAAACATAAATAAAATGAGTTACAAATAAAAATGATTAAACCATAATAGCCATGAACACTCCTTAAACACCTTACAGTCACATAGAATACCAGAATGTGCCTGAACATCACATGCCTAATTAGGTAAAAAACTAGACCTGTATCTGTATGAATACTGGAGACTCTTTGGAGAGTATAATGACTCCAGGGTGGTGCTATCACTTCAACACATTTTTCTAAATATTAAAAAAATGTTTATAACTAAAACGTCAGCAACGGTGAGATAGTGATGATTTGAATGTCTCCAGTGTTTTGCTGCTGACAACCCAGTGTGTTGTACAAAAAAAACTCTTAAACAAATACATACTACACACATGACACCCATGGTACTCTCAGGATCACAAAAAAGGTAGATGGAGAATGCAGCTATAGAAGTCATTATTTTCACTTTCTGTATCTCATCAGTCATTTCAAAAGTCACAAAACATGGTAAAATTTAACAACAAAAAATGAGCAATCTATTATCATTTTTGGAATACAAGAAACTTTATGACACCATCTCAACACAATCTGGGTGAAAACAAAAGAGGAAACACTTTTACTTTTACACAGGAAGTAGTAGACCTTACAATAGAAACACTATAAAGGAAAGTTTACTGTGAATATATATTATCATTATCAAATACAAAAGTAGCCACCTATATTCTGCCACACCCCCGGCATGTTTCCTCATTGCAGTGGCCGAGCTCATGCCATAGAACAGCTTGAATTTCTTGCCATTCTTCTCTATGGTCTCCCCACCAGACTCTGTGTGGCCAGCCAGCATTCCACCAAGCATGACAAAATCTGCTCCAGCTCCAAAGGCCTTGGACACATCACCTGGACACGTGCAACCTCCATCCTAGTAAAAAAAAAAAACCCCAAACAAAACAAGTAATTTGTTAACAGTCAAATGGTTTTAATATTTTACAAGCAAACATTAACGAACGAAGCATTTTCAAAAATCCGACCAGCATGAAAACTATTACATATCCTTCATAATATACAGAAATAATTAAACAGATCAGCACCCGTAGACACAGTCCTTATATAAACTGCTAACACATTTTGGCACCAAATTATTGCATTGAATTATACTCACACCAATACGTGATTATAGTGATTCTCTGTGTGCACAAATGTCTTCTCGGATAAGGCAACGTCCATGTATACAACCCAAAATGAGAAAGTTGCTCTTAAAAATACTTGAAAACCTTCTTTTCCCCTGCTATTTTTATTTTATAGATCTTACCATACATATTTAAAAAAAAAAGTGTGCAGAGCCCCTATGATGACAATACTAACAGAAATGATGTGTCCTCCGAGGCCATGAGCAGCATCAGCACATTCAATGACGGCACTCAGCTGGGGATATCCCACTCCGGTCTTCTTCCTGGTCGTACACACAGAGCCAGGGCCGATTCCAACTTTGATGATGTCAGCACCAGAAAGTATCAATTCTTCAACCATTTCTCCAGTGACCACGTTGCCAGCCTAATATTAAAAACAATCAAACATTGATACAAAAAATATTTAAACAACAACTTTGGAGACTGCAGCACTGGAAAGGCAAACATATTATGGACAGAGGTAGTCTATGCAATGGAAATTATAGAGGATTCTGCTATATTTACTACACAGTCATCATAAGTTTATTCCAAGGGATAGATCTATTTTGGAGAAAAGTATATAAAACTGTAAACTTCTTACACAGTGACAGACCTGTAAATGACCAATTCCAAAATTGCCTGAACTTTTCGGCAAACTGAAAAAGTAGTTCAAAGTCAAAGGATCATCCTTTGCTGCCATAATCAAGCCTTTGTTTACAAAACAAACAAAAGGCTATATTCCTGGTACAGGGACTTTCCGGACATAGTCTGATAAATGGTCTCTATTAGAGTCCCTTTCGTCAAGCCATCATCATCTAAATTTGTTTTTCATTGTGCCTTCCATGGATTTAAAGGTCACAATTATTACTATTACGGCTATGATTTATAGCATGATCTGACAACACCAACGCTTCACCCATTTTTTTTATAAGCAAACAAAAAGTAGACTGGTAGCAGTCTAGACGTCCATTGCGTTAAATATATATCTAGAGAGAGTATCTAGATTTTCAATTTCAATGCCACACACAATTTCAATTTTAAAAACTCACCAAAAAAACGTGGTGCCGTTTATTAGTATTAGATACTAAAACATTATCATGATAGTGAAAGAGTTCGTCGAGTCGCGCCCTCTTACTTCCAGTTGTGACTTACTTCCGGTTGTAAGAAACTTCTGTTCGCAAAATTATCTAGTTAATAAATTTCTTGCATTATAACCTTGCGACCAGCAATTTTCCGTCCTTCATAAATACTTGTATCCGACCAGGTCGGATCATTTTTGCTTCCCGAAAACACCCATTCACGCAAGGCGGAGAGAGACAGAACCAAATACCAACACCACACACTGTGAGAAAGTGAGAGAGTGGCACGAATTTGTCCCGCCCACACCACGCAGCCGGCTACCGTATCGCCAACTTCGCATGGCAGGAAAGAGAAAAAAGTATCGCGGAGAGTGCTTCGCGCAAAATTCGTCGGAGCACTTAGCAGAAAATTCGTCGGAGCACTTAGCAGAAAATTCGTCGGAGTACTTCGCGGAAAATAAAACAGCGTAGAGAATAAATAAAGACATCTTGTAACTGGGGGACGTCCTAATGACAATTATTTTATTGTATGAAATCAGACAATTGTCTGAACATTTACAGGTCTGCAGTGAAACTAGAATAAAATGATTTATCTTTTTGCCTTACTAAGCCTTTAGTTTAAAAAAGTTTCCAATCATATAAACCTACACAAAGAGTACAGCTCCTCTCTAATTATCGTAAAATGTATGTTAATAATTAGCTTCAATTGACTGTCAGCACAAAACGGCGACACCTGAACCATAGGCCTTTGTCAAGCGACGATCAAGAAAAGACAGTCACAAGTAAAACATAGATGGGGTTTGGAACTGGTGAGAGTAACGACCTGTTAATCAGAAAATAGAATATCATGAAGAAATAATATTTAAGAATAAATCACTTACCACGATGGTGTGCTTGGGATATTTCTTACGGACGTCCCGGACAAACTGAACAAAATGTTCTGAGTAGCCATTTGCTACATCAATGCAAATGAAGGAAATTTCAGGAACTGCTTCAAGAATGGAACTCAGCCTTTCTAAGTCACCTGCACCAATACCAGAGCTGGCTGCCACATACTGGAGGAAGAGATAAGATAAGATTGGAGAATATTGACACAAAATATGGATACATTGAAATCGATTTCAAACCATATCCGTTTTTTGTGTTTTTTTAGTTGCCAGGTCTCATAAAAATCTGTCTCAATCGTGATAGATGATCAAAATTAAAAAGTACAACTGTTTAGGTATTATTGTGTTTTTAACCAACTCTGTGACCCAAATCTAATCAGGCTCTTACAAGGGTAAGTTTATTCAACAAAGACTTTGCATAGACCACTGTTGTATGAATATTAATTATAGAATTACAATAAGATTTAAAAAAAAAGATATTCTTCAAAACTTTATTATTATTATTATCAAAAAAACAAGATATCATTTTAACCCTCCCCCCCCCCTTCCCAAAAAAAAACCCAATCAAAAACCCAAAAAAAACAGCCTGACATTCTTCAAGTCCAGTGTAAGATCAAAATTAAAAAGTACAACTGTTTAGGTATTATAGTGTTTTTAACCAACTCTGTGAAGCAAATCTAATCAGGCTCTTACAAGGGTAAATTTATTCAACAAAGACTTTGCATAGACCACTGTTGTACGAATATTAATTATAGAACTACAATAAGATTTAAAAAAAAGATTTTCTTCAAAACTTTATTATTATAAAAAAAACCCAATATCATTTTACCCCCCCCCCCCCCGAAAAACAGCCTGACATTCTTCATGTCTAGTGTAAGACCACTTCACGAACATTTCACTTCCAAGCATTACAAAACTTTTTGAAACCATCTCTCTCTCTCTCAAAAACAAAAAAATCAAATCTTACTTGAAGATCTTCTTTACTTTCTGCAGCGAACTCTTTCCAATCATCCAGACTGTAGTGCTTATGGATGGTTGTAAACATTGCATGCTGAAAATGTAAATGAAAAAATTTGCTGACTGTATTCAAATTCAAACAGATGAATGATACATTTCAATATTAATTAATTTTTTTTAAAGTTCCTATTTGGGATTTTTTAAGAATTGTGGGAGAGAGCCTTGTAAACCTCAAAAGGTCCAAAGATCTTTTGTGCCAGGAGTTGAATCCAAAATCCTGAGGAGACTGTATTATCTACTAATTCAGGGATGAAGACCGGATATCAGCGACATCATGCTGAACATTTTTTACTTGCATTTTCATGGTAAATTCAAATTTGATGAGACAAACAGCTAAATCGACAAGTCTTGCCACTCTGTGTCTGAAGGCGGCATGCAATTTATGAAACATTGCTACAAAAAGATGCTCTTTTCAGTTTCAATAGTGCATTTGTTGCAGTGTGATTTTTAAAAATGTAATCAGGTTTTTTCTAACTTCCACTTTGGCAGTGACTACTGTAATCATGATTAAGAGAAAAGTTTGGACACAAAAATGTATGCCATAGTACAGTTGCATCATGTTGCTAAAAGCTATGTTGTTATAAGTACATAAAGGTCACTTTGGCTCACAAAAAAGCAAAACAATACAAACCTTGGCTAGCGCCTTTGCCATTGCAAAGGTCCCCACAGTGTCCATGTTTGCAGCAATGACAGGAATGCCATCGTACGACTGCTTAGAATTACGGAACACGAATGAACGTGTCAAGTTCACCTGCAAAAAGATACATTTGAAAAGGAACAAAATCATTTTGAACTTCAACTAACTCACTCCCAACATGTCTTTACTATACTATAATAGCAGTATACAACTAATATAATATATAGATAACAAATCACCCATTCATAAAAAAATTCATACACTAAATAATCACTATTTTCACTATAGGTCAGGAGGGGTCAATCTTTTAAGCTGACAAGAAGACATTGCAGAATGAACCTTGGAAGCAACTTTTTTTAAAAACTTGATGGAAGTTGCACTCAATTTCATAGTCTGCCGGATTACGTGTGGTAGACTAACTGCTTATAAAATCAGTGTTGATCAAATTCAAATAAATACATTACAGTTTTCCTTTAGAAGAGTTTAGACACTGTCTGTAGTGTAGTAACCTGCCATTTAGAATAATAAATAGGGCAATGGACACAGTGAAAGTAAAATTATGATGAAACATATAAAGGTCAAAAGGTGGCTATGGATTACAACGTCTCAAGTTAATTATAAAATATAAGTTTTAATTTAAACAAGGTCTTCAACTTCTCAGTTCAGTACAATCATAATGGTGAACTTAAAATTAAAAGGTAAAAGTAAAATGACTATAATTTTGATGAGTCCAGCCTTCTCTAGTCTATCTATTATAATATATATGAATATTAATAATTAAATTAGTCTAATACATTTTAATTTTTAGTAACTTTGCAAGTCTTGAGACTTGAGACTTAAAAACACTAACACTACCACACTAATTAATTACTAATAAAATAATAATAATACTGTGTTTGCATCCATAGCATAGATAGAGACTAGTAGTAGTAGTAGTAGTTATGGCTCTACTCAAGACAGGTGGATAAACTTAAAAAAGAAGCATAGAAAGAACAAGTCGTTAGCCTACTATTTCGGGCTATAGGCTATAGGCATAGGTCTATAACGATATAAGTATAAGATCTAATTCTAATCTAGAGTCTTGATGAGCACTCACTTCAGATCGACTTTTCAAGGTGCTTCTCTTAGGTCTGAAAAGGACATCCTTGAAATCCAGCTTAATGTCGTTGTCAATATGTGGCATTTTGCTGATGCTTGGAGAAGAACAACTGATTAGACACTAGACGAGAAAGCGACGAATCTCCAGTACAGCTCTGTTGTTGGTGTTACCGGCTGCTAGGCTTGGACCACTGGTTGATCACTTGTTGCTGAGGTGCTTTGCTCGTGACTATCTTGGTCTACTATCTAGCCGAGGGCCTAGAGTTTTCCTTTTCCACTCGCTTTCATCAGCCGTCAAAGAGCGCTCGTCTGCAGTGAAGTTAATAGGTGTATCATTTTAGTAGTCCAGGTTAGGCCTATATTATGCTCATAACAGCTGTCATCAAACCGAGCTGAGGACCGTTTTCATAAATTATGGCAAAAATTAGAATACTCTACGAATTGTGGTGTTGATTGTAAAATAATGCTCATCCCCACCCACGCACAACACGGTTATCTGTTTGAATTTACCTTTGCATGAATGCACAC
Source organism: Dirona pellucida (assembly GCA_030265205.1). NCBI lineage: Eukaryota > Metazoa > Mollusca > Gastropoda > Nudibranchia > Dironidae > Dirona > Dirona pellucida. The sequence continues at coordinate 3,114 of JARDUL010055706.1, read as the reverse complement.
CCCTCCCCCTGTTGCCATGGCCTGAAATGTGTCTCAGGCCTGCATAAACGAGTCTTGTAATTAGCAAGTAGAATACATATAATAATACTATTTGCAGCTTACTATACAGACCAATGCCTCTTTGGTAAAATCGCCACAGTTGCAACAGCTGTTGGGTGAACACCTGGGGCTACAACACAATGTTGTCTGGTCCAAATATGAGTAATATTGAACAGTGTATTGCTTCTTGTATCAAGTGGGCTGATCCCCTGCTTGCCTTGCAAATCTTGATCCATAGATTTTCCAGCTCTGTATCAGGCCATATGTCCTAGTGGGGCTCAGACTTGCACTTGACATGTTACCTGGGTGTGCGCATTGATGTCGTCTGCCTTGCACTCACATTGTTTTCGACCAGACACAGAGCTGGTCCCTACAACACTGTTCAATCACGGTTATAAAGGGAACAGATAACAAACAAACTACATAGACCAATTGAGGGTTGCGATGACCATCTTGCTCTGCAGTCAAATCTAAACAATCTAAAATCCTGGGCCGATGATTGGGGCATGCGTTTTAACGCAAAAATAAAGAAAAAAATTATACTTTGAATACGTGTAAATTCATCATACTCCAATGGCCGACACCGCCCTGATGGAAGTGCAAAAACATCCTTGTCTCGATCTTTTAACATTCAATTACTTGAAACGGAGTACACACATCACCAACATTTGCAAAGCAGCTAGCTCCACCCTAGGCTTCATCAAAAATTAATACCCGCCGAACAGCAGTTAGTTCGTTCGAATTTAGAATACAATACAGCTGTGTTTTTGGTACCCCTTCCTCTAAATCGACATTGACAAGATAGAGCGTGTGTACAAAAGAACGCTGCAAGATTTATACAAAACAAAACTACACATCGCGTGAGCCTGGATCTGTAACCCGCATGTTGGAGACTCTCGATCTCTCCTCCCTACACACATGCAGGAGCGAACTGCCACTTTCTTTTCTATATAAAGTTGTTGAGGGACTGGTGCCAGCCATATCAGCTGATGCATACCTGAAACAGATTCGTTTAAAAAAAAAATAAGTGAAGAATCCGTGCAAAGACTTTTGACAACTCTGTGTGTTTCAAAACTTCGTACAATCTGCACAATCGAACAATGGTAAATGTTTTGAAATGCCTCAAGCAGTGTGCAACATTTTTAAAATAAAGATTCATACTTTGACAGAACCATCTGCGAATTGAACCAGTTGGATGAAAACATAGCCACTGCTTCATCCGTTGGCTGCTTCAACTTCAAGTCGCGCCTCAAGTTCCAAGTTTCAAGTGGGG
>JARDUL010055595.1:0-12163 GCA_030265205.1 Dirona pellucida | reverse complement strand
AAAAAGAACAACATGCCAACGGTATTTTCTAATGTCAAACAACTTTTACTAAAAACATCAGAGTTTCGGGATTTGGCGTTCAAAATGCCAAACTGGTAACCTTGTTGCGTAGCACTTCGTGCGTCAGTCTTGAAAACAAGTCACTTGTGCGCGAACGGTGTATACTTAGACTAGGATGCGGAAAATATATTCGTTTTCATTGATTTTTTTTCAACTTTAAAGTGTTCTGGTGACCAATGGTGCACTTTTTGAGTTTGGGAACATAAAAATTTGAATTCAGGACCTCAAAATCTATCTGTTTGGTAGCATCCTGGGGGGGAGGGGGGGGGGGGGGGGACGGTAACCCCCCTAATCTGCCCGACTAATTATATAATAATGTACTGTAAACCGTTCCCATTTCTAATCCATTTATTTTTGTCCCTTGCATTTTTACGTTTCTAATAAATTTTGTTCAATATCATTTTTAGTATTCTCTGACTTTTCACGACCTTTTACCTGTTTTAGCTTACTTTCTTGTGTTTTGTGTTATTATACCATTACCTTTTGTTGCCATACATCTTATGTATCTACCTACCTGCCAACAAACATAATAATAATATTGATAATATTATAGGCTAATAATAGGATATTCAGTTGACGGAGTTTAGAACTGGTTTTGTTTTGTTTCTAACCGTGTGAAAGTTTTTAAATAATCATAAAGATTGTCTCATAATATTTATGTCAGCTTCGCTACCATTGTTACTTCCCCTTTTCAGCTTGTTATCAAAACACTTGACTAAGATAGGCCTAACCCCGAGATTATATTAGATCCATCGAGGAGACTGACTAGACAATCCCAACACAGGACAGTAGGTCATTTCAACTCCAGTTGATGTATAGGCAAGCTATCGAGAGCACACATTAGTCATGGATAAACGGACCATCATGGAGGGGATACTGAATATCATCGTTTTCATTTCTATTATACCATACAGCTCGGTGAGTAAGAAGTAAAAAAGAAGGAGAAATGAAAATACTTGCTAACCAAAACTAAGCCCTAGTCTAGACTTCAGACTTTAGATTTAGACCATGATAATGATAATGATCTGATGCAATATAGACAGGTATCGAATTCGATTTAAAAGTTAAAGATCATAAATGAAGGTAACTAAGAATCTAATTAATACTAATAATACTAATTAGTAATAGTAATACTAGAATAATAGTAATAGTAATAGTATTAGTAATAGTAACTAATTACTAATACTAATATTAATAATAGATACTAACAAATACAAAGTGCAAGCTAAAACTAAGACTAAGGACCAAGGACAAGGTCTAAATAACTTCTTCAGTTCAGCTTCGGCTTCATCAACTTCAACATCTTCATATTTATAGTATAGGATAGGATAGAGGGGATCTCTTGATTTTAATTGAGTTGTCAATTTCATCATCTTGTGAAATGTGCTTGCACCGTACATTTGTTGATGAGGCCAGTTGTCTTCATGAATCCTCCTTCTACTTCGAAGTAGTGTTTTGGTAGCTCTTGCTTCATTTTCATTTTGTCTGTCATTCAGTTTCTTTTTATATTTTCTGACTCTTTTCTACCTGTTCAGCCACTTTGTTCACTGTGTAATTTTCCCTTCCCTTTTCTGCCATGTTAGTGTTATAGCGACACGTCTCTTCATTACAACAAGCCTACACACTCTTTTATTTTCTTTGGCTGTATGAGTCGGCTCATTTTTTCTCTGTTTTTTTTAGTCGCTCAGTGGGGTGGTTGCTGTAGAATGACATGTAAATAATATAAAAAATTAGTATTTTTTATATATTTTGTTACTTCAAACAAAATCGAATTTACCAAAATAATTTCTAACGTTAAATGAATTACAGTGCAACTTCCGGATAACGACATTGTCGACATGATCCCGCGTGACCGGAAAATTATGTCGTTATCCAGGGGTGTCGTTATTCTGAGGTTTTCAAGATGGCAGAAAAAGAGGGCGTGGTGAGACCTGTGAATATAACGATGCGATGTGAGGACCAGTGCCTGTGATAAGACACGTCCCAACCACGTTAGAATGTAAGACACGTCCCAACCACGTTAGAATGTGTATTTTTCCTGTTGACAACAGCGATAAAGCGATTTCATTGGTAGTTAAACACGTGTTCTCATTGGTCGGTAACAAAGCGACGTTGTTGGCTATGAGTAGGCTCGATTAGGGCATCTCATTGGTCGGAAAATAAGCATTTATATTATATATTGGCTAGGAGTACGAGATAATGCATGCATTATATATTATAAATCTATAGTCTAGACTTTACTTCTTTACATAATTTGTCTTTATTGTCATCATCAATAATATTTATAATTGTTTTTTTACTTAGGACTTAAGACTTAGACATCAGAAACATTAATTGACAGACTCACTTTTCCTAGTTCCTGCTCCTAGTAAATAGTCCAGACCTAGCCTATACTAATACTATATATATATATATAATATTATATATGTATTATAATACTAATATAATATTATATCAATAAATTAGAAGTGGTGCAGAGATGCCTACACCCATATATTACTGATTGTCGGATAGAAGTACGGAATGAACAAAAATACAAAGATACGGTTTGGACCTATGGCCTTATTGGGAGCACCAGGGCTGCCACTCATCCGTGGATCCACAAATTTTACATTCTTTTTTTAAAAGTCGGCAGACAGTAATTAGTATTAGATATATAATATACTTACAAGTAATACTGTATCAATTGTATCTTTTTCGCTGTCATCTGCGTTGCTTGTACATGTCCCTTGGTGTGGGTTGAAAAAAAAATCAGTGGATTTGGGGAAAAGTGAGTGGCAATCCTGGAGTACGGAAAGAAGATTTTAAGTCATGATTTTACTACCACGACAGTTATTTATAGACAGTAATGCTGTCGATGCGCTCTTTAAAAAACCTGAATTGCCTTTTGATTTTGATTGCCACACTGGAGTATAATTGGCCCAGTCTTGAATAGAATGAGTCCAGTCAAGCCTTGCATGTCTAGCCAATGACGTTTTGTGACACATTATGCTTGGACGTGCAATAATGTGGTATGTTACGAACATAAAAACTGGTCAATGACCTTGATCAGTGGGGTCCCCCCCATAAAAAATAAAAAAGATCTAAAACGTCTGTTGAAAACACAAAGCTGAGGTTTTGACACTAACTATTAGCAGTTTTTAACTTTTTTTTTAGAAGTCCTATCTCAGTCACCAAGGTTTTATTCAATTTTTTTCAAGAGATCCAAGTAATGTGTAGTCTAATCATATTTATTGAAGTAAATTGATTTTTTAACAAGTGTATCACAGCCTGAGGGCTCCAGTTTACATTTTGTAAAGGTTTTGGCGGGCCAGTTCACTCAATCAGGCACCCTGATTGGAATGGGCTCGAGTTAAGTAAAGCTCTGTACCTTGGATTGGAAAAAGACACACTCAACAACACTAGAGTTAGTTATGAGTCCAATATCAACAGGACTTAGACTTAGAAATCCTCTTGGATTTTTAGTATTATAGAGATAGGAGCTTTTCTGATTATCTCGCACACTGAGTCTCAAGTTTTCACCCCCAAGCATTTTAAAAGTTTAAAAGTTACAATAACTTTAAAACATTCTCTGTGGCCTCTTTATATAATGACCTTTTCACTCTTGGCTAAAATAAAATGTAAAAAATTGGTAACCACTAAATGTTGGGGTTTTTTTTCTAAATAAAAAAACAAACTGTAATAATGTCTTGCTTGTATGTTTGTTATTTTTGTCTGGGCATATATATATTTGACGTTATTATTTATGAAATTATTATTGTTACTTTAAAACTGAAATATCATTCATATTTGAGTTTGACGGGGACATGACATTTTTAATAGAAATTATATAACAAGGGTCAGGATCCGGTTGTTTTTGACACAAGAACACGACATTTTAATTACAATTTTACAATTGCTCACACTGAGCTGAACCAGTGGACGCAGACTTTTGTGTGTGACACCTTAGAAAATCTCTCTCACTCTCTCTCTCTCTCAGTTTCTCCCCTGTTATTTGGGATACTTTATTTTCTTCATTAAAACTATGTTGAAAGTTTTGGCGTGTGCTTAATATTATTTTGGTTTTCTTTTCCACAGTCTACGATTGTGTGTGGAGACGAAATATGTAACGGTAAGGTTTCAAACTTTATCTTACACCACCGAAAAATTGTATCTTATTTGGCAGTCATTGTTATGACCATTAGAAATCGTTTATAATATAATATATATAATATTATTATACTTTTATTCAGAGTTTTGTTTTGAATTGCTTTCCTTTTTCCTATTTCGGGAACAGTGAAAAACTATGGCCCTCTTATTCAGTAAACATGATATTATGATAGTAAATCGTGTTTTTGGTGTGATATACAGTTACCTCTCTTAAGAGGGAGGCTAAATTCATACTTGCCCTCGGACAGCACATAAAAAAAGACACCATATATTATCAACCACAGAGGCAATGCATACACATGGTTTTAGGCAAGGCGGTTGGAAATCTATTGGTCTGGAAAATAAGGCAGGCAGGTGATTAGCAACACAATGCTAGTGATGGAGATGTCAAACATTGTAGGCTGGCATTAAAGTGATTTCTATGTCACTGAATGTAGGATCTGCTTAGTGGATACAGTTGACTCTATCATTTCCAATGTTTTTCTATGTTAATATTATATCTAGATGCGTAAATCAGGTTTATTTTTATATATATTATATATATATGTGTTATGATTTTCTTTTGAATATAATATTATAGGATTTATTTAAAAAAGAGCTGCTAAATTAATAGTTTCCTTTTTGTTGCCACTTTCTGCGATTGCTTGAGTTTGATTTTAATAATAATGATATAATAATAATAATAATAATAATACATATATAGCATTTATTATGCAGCGCATAGACATGACCAGGTTATGCTCTATGCGCTTCACATTCAATTCCGTGTAAAATAAGTTTTAGTAAAAAAAAAATGTTTCAATCTTGCTTTAAACAAATTTACATTCGGTGCTTCTCTTATCATTTGGGGGATAGAGTTCCATATATGTGGTCCAACTTTAGAAATGATCGTTCACCGTAAAATTTATACTTATAATCTTGATTTACACAAAGTTAAGACCAGATCTCCAGGACTTCTTGAGATGTAAGCCTAACTTATTGTTGTATTAGTAAAAAAAAAAGTATTTATATTTATTAAATTATCATTGCCCACCCCCTATTCATTTAATATTTTTACTATGTGAGTAAAATAACCAACATTTTATGTCTTTCTAATCCGTTTCGTTGTATGATTTCAGGGGATGGAGTGTATTGTTGTACTCTGGACTCTGGAGTCGAGGGCTGTTGTTGGGAAACATATATCTACCAGTTTTGGTGTAAGTTGTAGTATCAGCAGTGTTGTGCAAAGTGGCTATTAGTGAATAAAAAAATCGGCAACTTCCAAGAACTGGAAAAGGGTTTGTTGAGTGGTTGAATCTAATGTTCAATGGGGTATCTAGTGGTTTGATTCTTGTTACTGTTCAAAGTTCATATTGTGGCATCAGTGGCTAAGTAGTTAGGCTGCCGGGCTAGATTTTGTACGATCCTGAATTCGAATCCTATCCTGAATTCGAATCCTGGCTGTGCCACCGATGGCAAGTCTGTGAGAGAGACTCTTTACACATTATTTCCTCACTTAACTCGGGTTTGAATGTGTGTTCCCAGCAAAGGCAGAGAAAGATATTGTCAGTTTGTTGATAAAATGAGAGCCTAATACTATTAGGCTGATCTACTGTATGCTCCCCAATTCAGTTAAGAAGGACATTGAGTGACAGCTGGCCGGGGGATGAATGATGTAAAGCTTTTGTGTAATTATTCAGCAATACGGACTATAATCCCATCTTTATCTTAAAAACCCTTTCCATAGAGTTGCGATCGTTTATGACCTGTAATTTTAGCTGCCGATCATCCTAATGATGCTGGCTAATGCGACTGCTAGCAGCCACTTCAGTCTAGAATGTTTATCACATGGCTTGAGTGGGTGTTTGATTACTAGATTACTGCGTTTGATAACTGAAATAGTACTGAGTTGAAAATAATTTAGACCAAGTGTAAGGATCGGCCAGGAACTTTTTGAGTTAGAATTTTTAAACTTTTGATTTCTTTGTCACTTAAATGAATGACATTTCAACTCCTTGAATCACCAATGCCGAAAATAATATGGAATAAGGCAAGTTTGACATTACGTTGAACCACCTCTATACATTGATTAGATCGTAATAAAGACCAATTTTCATTGAATTTTATTGCAAGAAAATTATTATTAAAACAGTGTTTGATAAAGTTCCTTTATTTGGTGTTAAAGTATACATACATCATTTTCCTGTTCTTGTCTACTATGTCTTTTTCTGCCGCTGCAATGCTTTCTTCACTATTTTAAAAAAAGTTGTTTTTTTTGTCAGAATTTCTCTTTTTGTGGCTTCCACTTCATGTGTGTTGTTATTGTGAAGTGACACCCATTTTTATTTTTTTTGTCATTTTAGCATGGAGCCCTCCTTCATTTATTCTGATTATTAACATGACAAGACTATCCTCATTTCATTAAAATTTTACCCAGAAATTTGACATTGCTTTTCGGGACGTACTGGCAAAAATCATGAGATTCCTTATTCACCATTGGAAAGTTGTTTGTCACTTGTACTTTTTACTCACAATAGACCCGATATATCTGGGAAATGAAAAACCCAAACTAACGATTTTCTCTTATATTGCTTTTCTTTCCAGGGTTTTGGGTTCTGTGGATCTCAATCTTCCTCATGGTTTTGGGCTGCTCTCTGAGGATTTGGAGGCGACGACTGAGAAACAGACGCTTGGCAACAAGGGCGAATTCGCAGTACCCAACTTATGGAACTGTTGTCCGAGTGCAAGGACAGAACAGAGGCCTGGTCAACCCAGTGGCTGCCCAAGGGGTCCCCCCACCACCGCCACATGGCTACCCACAGTACTCTCCTTATCCACCCGTGCCCCCAAGCTATTCTGCCACAGCGCCCCCTACTTATGCCGCTTCAGAGGCATCAAAAGAGGAAGTGAGTGTCATTGGGAGTAGGGTAATGTTAACAGTGCCAGAGAGAGGCTGAATGTCGAGATTTGGTGATAAATTTGAAACACAAAATCTTGAATTATGATAACTGCAATTCCTTGCTCTATGGGCAGTGGAGTCGGAACACTAGCCTTTTCGCTTGGGGCAAAAAACAGTATGTCCCGTGTCTACACTAGGCACAGTAAAAAATCCATGGTTGTGTAAAATTGGTAAAGAGTAGGCCACTGACTTGTGTCCTGGCAAAATTGAAATTCTACAAATTGGAGTCAGTGGGTTGATCTCCTGCTTGTCTTTTATTCTTGATCCAAAGCGATTCCAGTTCTATGTTCTATAGAGCTGGTCCTGCACTGCAGTATGAAAAGGAATGGACTAGAAAGAAAGAACTGAATTTTGGGATGGCAAAATTTTGATGTTTCACTGAATGCAACCGAATTTGTTCTCTTCCTCCCATAATTCTTCTATTATCTACTGTAACAATTACCTATGGTGAACGCTAAATAAGTAGGAATCTATTTTCAACTTCAATTTGTCTGTATTTTCTCCTAACGCTTTGATTTACACATTTGGACATCCAGGTAGAACCAATTTATTAGGTAGGGCTTCATGCAAAACCGTTTCTTCTAAGGCTAAGATGTTTTAGATGGACACAAAACATGTAATGGGAAGTGAGCACTAAATTTCACTAAAGCAATGAAAATTTAAGTCAAAGTTGCTAGATCAACAACGGGTATCAGCTGAGTGCACAGGGTCCATTCTAGTTCTGTTGATAGTTTGAATTCCTCAAATGGCCTCATATTTCTGGAAATGTCATGTCAAACGATGCTTAAGTAGGAATTTACTGATCTAAATGATAACCACTAAATTTGAACTTGATGAACACAGAATTGCATCATTCGTAATTAAAATATTTTCTTGATACCCTCCAAAAATAGCATGGTGATTTTAAGTTGTGGGGAAAAAATTTAACTCTATAATTTGTCCTATTCTCACCGCATAATTTATACATTTCATATTTTTCATTTCAGAAACCTCCTGCGTACACAGCTTGAGTCACCCATATTGTATAGCATAATCAAGGTGTTTCATTAGACCAACTATGTACATTTTTACCACTGAACTTTTTACCCGTTTCTTGTGTTTTAATGCTGCATTTGCCTTTTTTTTTTATGTCATGCCTAATCAATGCCAATCCTCCACCCCTAGTTTTTTCTCAGAACAAGCACAACACAGCACATTTTTTATGACTAATTGTGATTACTAGATATGGCAGTTGGTATTGTTTATAGTACAGTTTAATCATTATCTTAGAAAACTTGGAAAAAGTCGGTGATCATGATAATAATAACGGTCGCAGCTTCCTTTGTCGGTTGTGTTCACATCATAAAATGCGTCCCTTTTTTATACTCTATTTGTCACCAATTTCAGACTATATTTTGTTGTTTTTGTTTTTAATTTGATTTTTAAGAAAATTAATATATATCTATATAATATAAGTATAAATAACAAATTGGAATATAGACATTTTCTGTTTTCAAACTGAGCCAAGAGGTCAAGTCAATGCATATGAGACCAAAAGATAAATGTGGCTCAATTCCTTGCCTACCTTGGTGTTTTAGACCTCAGCTTTGAACTCTCATTTTATTTTTTATTGCTATGACACTCAAGTATTTTAGTGTGTGTAGTCAGTGTGTAATTTACAGATTTAAATCATTTGCAGTAGATACAATGATAGCCTTACTGTTGTCATCATCCATTTCACACAAATGTCAAACACTGTGTTCCTGTGGACACTCAACAAATGTCCAAAACCTAACTATTATATCGTACATAGAGATGCTGAATTTACCAAAAAGTAACTCAATTTGTTTCGCTGAGTGACCAACCTACTTTCACCATCCTGATAACTTTTGTTGATGCGATTTTCATCATTTTCCCTCATTTATTTCTCTTCTTTCGGTTAAAATGGCCTTTATTTCTATCTATGTAAATCAAACTTAAAAGTTTGGATTATAATGAATAAAGCACAAAAACTTATAATTTATTATCATAACAGTCTAGATCGAGTAAGTGCTGTTCAATGAGTTGTGTTTTGTTCAGTTTTTGAGTTTTGAAATCTTCGTATGTTTATTTTTTTTTTTTGGGATAATAATATTATGTTAGGGTCAAAATGTGGTGGCAATGTAAGGATTTAGGCATTTGCAACATGTGATGATTACCAAGACAGCTATTTGTTGTAAACTATACTTAACTATAAACAGTAGAAAATGTGTTGTGACAGGCAAATTTTCTTTGCAAGTGGATATACAGGGTTCTGCATGAGCCGCAATTTTTAATTGCATTTAGTGATATAAAATTGCAATGTTGAGTCTTTCAAAATGTTTTTGAGATGGTATGTGACTGAGGGCGGGGCAGGCCATGTAGAACACAAGTCACATTTTTCACAGTAATTTATTGGTAGTTCCATTCTATAGACAGCAGATGGATCTCCTTTTTTTCCAATGACATCAAATGTATTATAATAGAGGAAGTCAGTTAGTTTTGAAAAGTTAAACGGTGATTCTCTTTTTAGGTAATAAAAAGACAATTGCAAAACTGAAATAGGGTTTTACTAATCTAAATACATAGCATCAAAGTTGAATGCACAATTTCATAGGTTGATTTTTTATTTATTTCACAAATAGCAGGGTCAAATAAAGTGAATAGCTCGTCCTGTTGTGACGATTAGTCTGAGGCTTTTGGAAGTTTTTCCCTAATTGTTGGTGAGTGAATATATCAGGAACACAACATGGAATATATTACAACATTACAATGTATTTTGCTCCAAGCCACATCGGTTAAGTGATCATGTCAAGTTACTATCATCCGGATATCTGACTGTACACTGTGTGTTGGCATAAAAACATGTTTTAGTTAATATATTTCTCAAAATTGAGTAGTGTTACTCGTGTTCCACTTGGCCTGCTTTTGTCACTTATGATATTATCACCATCTATGTTTGTCTGAATTGAGAGCAGGGACCTAACCTTTAAAATGAATTTTACAAGAAAATGTACATATTATCATTCTTAAACTTAAATGTGCTTTGAAAGATGTATGAGTTTAGTTTAATATACAGTAGTCTCCGCCTAAGTGCACGGTCGTCGGGAGACCAAAAAAAAGTGCACTTAGACAAACTGTACACTTAGGCGAAGATGAAAATGGCGGTCATGGTGGGTTGGGTTGGGACATATTATGATCACTTATAAAGAGCTTGTCGTCAGCATCGGTCAACTGATCAATAACTCCGCCTTCTAACCAATTGAATTTAACCAGTGTCAAGTCATCATCTTTTTCAAAAAAGAATTAATTCCACCCACACAATAGGCAGTACCATTCTAATGTTTCAAAAACTCCGCCAGCAAACCAAAATGAAAACACCACATGTGAAGGAAAACGATAGCCGCATTGAAAGCCAATCAGTGAACATTGCGACAAAACGTGTGAGACTCGACTCGCATTATACAGATGGCATCTCCTTTGAAGATCTAAACAATGAAACAGACATAATCCTTGACTTTCATTTGGAATGTCTCATCCCTATTCTTTATATTTATATTTATAGAAGGCAGTCGTGCCTGTCGCATTGTGCAATAATTTCACGACCGAGTGTTATGTCGGTTTAGCAAGCCTGGAACAATGCGGTAGGTAAAGCAATATCTAATATTGCGTCTCTAAACAAAATGAAAGGTTGTGATTTAATACAACATGTCTGTCTGACAGATTACATAACTGGTTTGGCTTAAATAGTTTGAAAAAATGTAATTTCGATCATAAATGTCGGGTAAATTTGGGTCACCGAGAGCAAAAACGTGCTCTTATGCCGACTCCACTCCGAGCAACCGTGCACTTAGAGGGGTAAACTTTACATAGCAAAAAAATTCGGTTTTGCGGCCAAACCGTGCACTTAGACGAACATGCACTTATGCGGAGATTACTGTATTTTATATTGACCCAAATTTTTATGTGTTTATATTTTTGTGTAGTGATGTATTATCATATATGCAAGCTCAATAGCTGACACATTAGTGTGTTAGATTTTAAACAAGTCTTGGACTCTCAAGTTTGTGATATACACATTCAATTAGACAAAGCCCATACTGGCCTGTCTTGAACTGACTTTTTCTTCTTGTTTGTCTGTATTAGTGGATGGAACAAACCAAATGCGTTTTAGTTTTGTAACGCAGAATTTACCAATCTAAAGGGCGTCAAATGTGAACGTCAAATTCAGTACTCCCCGAATATTGTCAAACTGTGTGGAAAATAATCAAAATATCTATTTCTTCTGTGTGTGCTCTTTATTATGTTGTATGTTTTGACGCCTTCCTGTGAACAAGTAAAAATCACTTCCCCAGTCGATATGATATTGTAGTTTGATACATATCTGACAAACCATAGACTTTACTACTGTACCTGATGAGAAGAGAGATATTTTTATTTACAAGTTTTTACATTGAAACATGAAGTCATAGTTCTTTATTAATTTTGTTGCTTTTCCTCTTGTGTAAAATTCCTGGATACTGGTTTAATGGTAATAGTAATTACATTATTTTGAACACAAAAGATTCCATTCAAGAACAGAGACTCATGGTTTTTTTCTTCATATTTTTGGAAGTGGTTTGTTTCTCCTGATAATTTGTGTTCTGATGTGCGGGTATAATGATTGTATGGGGATTTTTATGTTGTATTAAATATTCCAATTATTTAATGTTATATTGTTTTTATACTTTGTATGCCTTTTTCATTCCTATAAACGTAATATAATAATAATATATTGTATTTCATAACTACTGTATTTTCATGTCATAAGAAAAGTAAAATATTTTTTATCCATCTTTCATTATGACCTGCGTTCCTGTCTTTAGTTTGTAAAATGGTACCAAACCAGAACATCATAGCAGTAACATCTCAACTTTCAGGCCATTAACAATCATTGTCCCAGTCTCTCTCTCTCTCTCTCTCTCTCTCTCTCTCTCTCTCTCTCTCTCTCTCTCTCTCTCTCTCTCTCTCACACACACA
>JARDUL010055483.1:0-21049 GCA_030265205.1 Dirona pellucida | reverse complement strand
TAATAATAACAATAATAATAATAATAATAATAATAATAATAATAATAATAATAATAACAACAATAATAATAATAATAGAAATCTTTTCTTTTTTTTAGTCTCAAGCTCTTTCTAATACTGTAACATTGGTCTAAAAGCGATGCCCCTTTAAACATCAATCTGAGATAAAACACTGAAGTTAGTAGCCTCACCAACCTGAGAAAATTATTATATCATGCATATTCTACCCTTTTTAACTTTAAATATACTGCTTGTTTTCACCCAAAATAATTTGTATCATTTGAAAGTTTTCCTTTTTTGTCATGCATCACAAGACACTTAGACTATTTCCATTGATGTTTCAGAGAGATGCCAATGTGTGCATTAAAGACAAACACGGGATGACAGCCCTCCATGTGGCAGTGGCCGCGGCCTCTTTAGATCTGGTCAAGATGATGTTGACCACAAATTCCTCACACATCAACAACAAAGTAGGTTGTTTTTCATCTTCTCCCCCAGTCTTATACATTTCATATCAATTCATGTGCAACACTTGGAAAAAAACCAAAACAACTTTTACTATGTTGAAGGAAGTAGGAGCCATACATTTTACAATAGTCTTTTTGGTTATTTTTCTGGCTCTGTATCATTTCTCAGCCATCTTTCAATAAGATATTTGTCTCCAATTATTTATAAGTTTTAACTATTTTTAAACAAAACTTTTCCACAGGAACCACTCCTTGGCAGAACCCCCCTGCTTCTTGCCTGCACAAATGGAACCCATAAAATGGCGTCTCTGCTTTTGGAACACGGTGCAGACGCGAACCTGACCACAAACTACCGGAAGTCGGTGCTGCATGTGGCAGCGTCCAGTGGCAATATAGGAGTTCTCAAGACGGTCATCAAATTCACCTCGAACCTCAATACACTCGCCATTAGTAACATGGTAACAATGATTTAAATTCTTGAACACTCAAACATTATTTTTACATAAGAGCAAAAGGTAGCGGAAAAAATCATATCGTACTTTTTTCTATTACATACACATTAATTTGCCGGTGACATCGCTGGGTAGCTCCTAATTTCTTGGGCTTCATTCACCTTTATATATATTCCCTTCATTTGACCAAGTTAAAACTTATTTCACAGATCATACTTTTTTTTCTCCAAATCACGACCGTATACCTCTAAAACATCAGTATAATATTCCTATATAAAATGCAAATCTATGAAAAACCTTTCGCCATGCATCGTATGCCCTAACACCTTGGCAATAGTTGAAACCACTGTTTGATTTTTCCAAAGTTTGTTTGTTCTTTTTAAGATGACATAAAACAATACTGACGTAGTTCGGGATTTACTAATTAATGAACGCTTAAGATTACCAAAGAATCTCATAATTTCTGTTGCATTTCCCGAATAGTAAGGTCATGTTACAGCGAAAACATCAACTTTCCTGTCTAATCATTTTTCTTTCACCAGACTGCCCTCCATTATGCTGTATGTGGCGGTCATGTAGACATTGTCAAAGTCTTGCTGAGGTCTGGCAGTAGTGCCAATATGAAGGACATCCATGGAATGAGCCCTTTACATATGGCGTCAGTTGATGGTAACGCAGAAATCGTGTTGGCCCTGTTGCAATACAACGTCCAGGTCGACGCCACAAACATGGAACAACAGACAGCTCTACATATCGCCTTCATGAACGGCCATGAACACATAGGCGCCATGCTGGTTTCTGCAGGAAGTGATGAAAGCCTACTGGACGTACATGATAAGAAAGCTTCGGACTATTTACGGAAATTCTGTGAGACACAAGCAGAACGTTCTGGTGCTAAATCAACGGACACAAATCGCTCCTCTCGTGATGGAAGTGAGAGACAACGCGTGCGTTTCAGTACCGCGGAAGATGAGGATGAAAATGAGATTTCTCTGAGTGATGGATGTGAAAATTCAGTTACGTTTGATGACATGGATTATGTTTCCTTACAGTCGGCTGCAGCACCAAAGGAGATTGAAAATGTTGACAGCACTACAAGCAAAAGTCATTTCTCATCATATGGCAGCGCAATTTCGCACAAAAACACTGTAAATAACATTACACATTCTTTGGACAATGCAATTCTAGAAGAGCTCGATGAAAGGATTGAAAAGGTGGCAATGGTTGATGATGATGATGATATAATTGACGAAAACTTTACAAACAATGATGACTTTGAAACAGAACATGTTCCAGAACTTGCTGAAAGCAAAGGAAGTAAATTCAAGCGAAAAAATTCAAGCCACGGTAAGATACACAAATCCACCAAGGATAAAAAATCATCAGGAGCTAGAAGACACTCAAAAATTAAAACAAAAAGCAATCGTCGCTCTTCAAAAGAAGAGAAAAATGGTGCTGAAAATGTGGATAATCATGATTGTCACCAAGAACGCAAGGTTGGGGTTTCTACGCTACTATCAATACAATAGTAAAGTGAATGTGGCATGAAAAGCAATGATTAACTACATTACATTTATTCAATATTTACCTTTACAAAGTTGGCTGTGATAATTAAAGTTCTTTTTTGAGTTTAAAACTGAAAATGCAAAGTTTGTTCTTTTATCCGTGTGAATGATAACATAATACTAAAACCGGACCCACAACCATTGAGTGGATGAGAGACATAATACATCTATGACATTATAATAAATACAGAAGTAAAAGAAATATTATGCAGTGACAGAAAAAAAAGCCAATAGAGAAAAAAGGAAAAATACAAAATGCTAGTGGGGGATCAACCTGACATCTGCAGCCTCAGAGTCTTGCCTGAGGTAGAATGTATATTTGTATGTAAATGTACATTTATACAGCTCATATTCATGACCATCACCATGCTCTAAGCGCTTTACATTTGCCCTGAGAAAGGTATTTTATGACGTATTGCATCTTTATCAGTTGCGTGACACTTTCTATATTTGGTAAGGCGTAAAAAGCTGGGGCAGATGCAGTTTTGATCCCCATCTGGTGTCTGTAATTGACTTTTTATCCCTGGAATTGCATAACTTTTCTCTTACATTAATATAATGCGGTTGAACCAATATTGTCTTTCATGCATGACGAATTTTAGCGGAACTTACGAGACCCAAATCAATCTGTGCATCTAAGACAATATTGGTTTGATAACCACACACAATGCCCAACCATGCAACGTACCTCTAGGATGTGCAATACACAAAATTATGTACAGGTACATGCTATAGACTTTAATAAGATGTTGCTTAAAGGCATCTGGTAAATTTATCACAGTGCCTACTCCCAGGTAAATTTATCACAGTGCCTACTCCCTGGTAAATTTATCACAGTGACTGCTCCATAAAATATATCTTATCACACCATTTGGATAGGACCTGATGTGTTGCAGATTTACTTTCGAAACTGTGCCTACTCTAATACCTGTGACAAGAAAAAATTGGGTAAGACACTTGTCCTGACAGTGCAAAAAAGGCCTGGATTTTGTTTCCTGCCTCAAACCCAAGCCTCTTCATTGAGCATCATGTCACATTCTATTTAGACACGGTTATTTAGTCTTTGTAAATTTCATTCACAAAATATAATTAATTAAAATCAGTAATTTACTTCACATGACTGAATCTATGTTATGATCTGGTTGCAAGAATGTAACAAAAAAATCAATTTGCAAAATATAACTGATGGAAATTTGGCCAACCAAAAATAGTTTGTATACAAACGAAAAATGGAAAAATTAATAATCAAGAAAAAATATCCCAACCTGAAATGCGTGCTGGTGTCGGATGTTTATTTTTGTTTACAGACTGACAAATGTGATGTTCATTCATGATTCATGTTGACTTTGTGACTATCGGCATGTACAGTGTATCTAGGCCATAACATTTCAAGAACAACACCAAACTTTTGTTCCTGATCGGTTTTTTTTTAGTTAGAGGCGACAAGTCTTTACAATGTTGGCCATGTGGTGGTGAGAAATAGTAAGATGACAGTTTATTTCAAACACTGAGACACAAAAGAAGAGCCTACAAGGCAAGCAATATTTTATAACAGATTGGTGATAATTGATAATTGGTTTATTCTGTGATAACCCTGTAAACGATTTTGAAAATCTAAAAAAGAATTAATGAAATTGCTGTATGCATTCTTGCAGATACCGAACTATTTCTTTGGTAGTTTATATTTTACTGAAGGTATACTTTTGAAATTCTGTGATTTTTGTCTCTCTCAGAATGTGACAAGCTGAAAATTGAAAATCATAGAGCTCGTTAGATGAAATAACTACAATATGATTTTTTATGACAAATGAAGTTACTTATATATAAGTTGGTTTTTTTCAACAAAATTGTTCCAAAAGATTTATAATCCATCACAGGCCTATTTCGGGATTTAGACTCTAAAACTTATTAAAACGTCTGACATTGATACAATAATCAAGTTGAATCCCATTTTAAACATCATCTTTGCAGATTTTAGTATTTTTCAAGAGCTTTGAGTTTTTACTCACTATGACAACGACACTGCTCTAAGGATAATACGGAAATAAAAACATGTGGCTGATTTGTCTTGATTTCATGATGGTTGAACATATCAAATAACAAGTGACTCAAGTCTGTTGCCTTGCATAAATGAGATGGTTGACAACCCTAGCATATTAAAACATGGGAAATTTGCAATCAAAGGCTGGTAGATTTCATAAACTTTATCAAACCTGGGAAATATCAATGAAAAGCCTGGGAAGTTTTCATAAATTTTTAAGAGGGAAATTTGCAATGAAAAGCCTGGGAAGCTTTCATGAATTTGACAAAAAGTGGGAAGTTTGCAACAAAAGCCTTGGAGATTTCATAAATTTGACCATAAATATCACAAAACGTGGTAAATTTGCAATGACAGCCTGGGATTTTCCATAAATTTCACACAACCGGGGAATTGGCAATGAAAGGCTGGGTGTTTTCATAAATTTAACAAACCCTGGGAAAGTTGCATGCAATGGAAGCCTAGGAATTTAAAAAAAATCCTGGGAATTTCAAGAAAAACAACATACCACCAAGACTTAAGGTAAAAAATGTTGTGCATAAAAACTGGGATTTTCATACCAAAATCTGGGAATTGTTTCAAAACCTGGGATTTTCCCTAGTTTCCTTGGACCATTGTCACGACTGTGGTTAGAGCTCTGAGATAAACCACAAAAAGAGCTGCATGATCGTCCACAAATATACTGAAATGCTGTAAATATTATTATAGCATGCCCAACTCCCATTACAGGTTTTATATTTCAAAATTAATTGGAAATGCTAGATTGTCAAAAATAATAATATTCTTTTTCATGCCAACAATGAAATTCTTCGTACAGGCGTGCATACAGAAATAAATCAAGTACTTTGTATATTGCATATGAGTGTGTAAACATACCAGAAGCACACGGAAGTGAACATATGTCTGATGTCGCTGGAGGCCAACGATAATTCAAAAAAACAAAATTTAAAATTAATGAAGAAAGTATACAATAGGAAAAAAGTATAATACAAAAACAGGAAGTCAAAGCAGTCATCAAAATGGGTTGGAGGGGCTTACGCAAGGAGATGGCATTCCCCTATTTTTCGGTTTCCAAGCCCACCCCCTCTCCAACTTCCATCTCAACCTCAGCCCCACCAACCTTACCAGATCAGAGTCACTATTTCTGAGAGGTGCTCCCATTGCTAACATAAGGTGCTGGATATGTTATCAAGTATGCAAAAATAGGCATTGTGGGTGCTTTTGAACTTTAAAATTATGTTTCCGTAATACATAATATATATCTACATGTATACACTCAAAACTCTTTCTCACACAGATGAACCATAAGGCAAAGAATTAATAAAATCGCTCACCATATCCGGTTTCCCTTCAGGGGTATTGGTCCTCCCTGACATGACAACCTGTTGCCTGTCCGTTGTGACGGGAGTGGTAAGGATGGATATTGAGTCAGAGCGGAAAGAATCCTCTCGTGGTGTAAATCCATGAATGTAATGCACATTGTCATTTTGATGTAGAGAGCTACAGCTGAAAGCAGACCCCACACTTTTCTTAGCATGAGGATTCCCCGTTTTCACCCTTGACTGGGACACGGAAACAGATGGCGGCATTTCATCAAATTCATCAGATACGAAAGCATTCATGTTGGCAACAATTCGTGACTGAAAATTTAAAAAGAAAACAAGGATAAAGGAGCATACATATAGATCTATAATAAACATCTTAAACATTTTGTGTTCCTAAAGAACTGGATCTCATTTTTTCCCAACCATATCAAATTTATTAAATTTGGTAAGATGGTCCTAATGACGAAAACAATGTGGATAAGTTAGAATTTTTGTATAACATATATATATACAAGTTAAAGCATCTTTAATGCAATGGGGAAAGCAGTACAGAGTTTCATAAATTGATCAATCAATGCAATGTGCTATCATAATATAATAGTTATTATGATATGAAATCAATAAGACGACATTACTGCTACAACTACTTACATGCCTGATGTTGGAATTAGTAGTGTCTGCAGACATCACTCTTCTCACCATATCTTTAGATACGTTTTTTTGTGACATCACAGATGACTTGGGACGAGTTTGATTCTAAAAAAAGGGGGTATAATGAGTAAATTTCAAAATTAAAACAAAATAAAATTCCACATTTTCAATGCTTCATTTAAATACGATCTATTCAGGGCTGCCACTCACTTTTCCCCAAATCCACTGATTTTTTTTCAAACACCAAGGGACATGTACAATTAAGCACACAGATGACCGCGAAAAAGATACAATTGATATACAGTTTTACAAGTATAGTACTAATTACTGGTCCATGGACATTTTTAAAAGAACGGAAAATCTGTGGATCCACGGATGAGTGGCAGCCCTGTCTATTATTCAAGTATGTTTTGTTCTATTCTCCATCCAAACCTTTTGTACATTGACAAAACTTGAGCATGAAGTAACAATTTAGGATAAATTTAAAGAAAAAGTAAGCTAATGGTGTAACTTAGTTCAGGAGAGTCAACACACAGGCAAAATATCAAGTCGTTGGAATCTGTGTAATACTAAAAAGCGTGTTGCTTCAAAGTTTTAATCACCTACTTGTCATAAATTCAGGATCCATAAATCTTTCAAATCTGTGTAAGGCAAGGCAAATGTGAATAGGGCCCATGCCAGTGGATTTGGATTTTATAACTTGGGAGTTGAAATTTAAAAGTGGGTGCCTCCTTCATCAGTCAAGGACTAGTTATAGGTCTGGTACTATTTCTACTCAACACCCTCACACTTAAAATGTAGCTCAAACAAACACACATTATAACCAAACAACCAAAAAGATAATCTAAATTACATGATACCAAGAACCCAACATGCCAAAATTCTGACATACGATTCATTAGGACTGGTCACAAGACAAACTAATTTGACAGCAAGAAATTAAACTGTCTGTACTGTATTACAACAAAGGAGTTGTCAATACCGTAGTAGGATGTTGACATGTTCCTTTTGGTGTGTAAATGAGAGGTGCTGTGTACTCTTTATCCAACCTTGCTGATATGGGTTTGTCTCTGTCACAGTTGGACATCGACTGTATATCTGTAGAATGGATGCTGTACCTGACAGCAACAACAAAAACAAAAAATTGATACATATAATCTACTTGAAACTAAACTGAGATTAGGTTAGCAGACAGATTTTGACGCATTAAATGTTACTCTGCTCATAGTACCTGAAATATACAGACTAATTCTTGTACCATCACAAACCTGTGACTAAATTTCTATCAATTCATTTAAAAGAGAAAACCCATCTTTAAGATGATGGTAATAGACCACAGTGGAAGTCTGTTAAAAAATATGAGCATAGTGATTAATATATTATTGTTGTGTTTTTTGTTGTTGTTTTTTTTTGTGTCTAGAAAGTCACTGGTTCTCTACCCTTTATACAGTATTGGACTCCATAGTAAAGGCTATTGTAAATAACTTACAAAATAAACCATCATAATATTGATTTGGTTCTAAAATGCATATTTTCAAGGCAAACAACTGATGAGGAACTCTGATAAAAAATGTGACATTGTGGAATATCTGTGAATATATGTTTACATGCCTATTGGCACTTTACTTATGTGCATTACTGAAAGTGTAACAGTGTTGTACATATTTCAGCATCAATATAATCAAATGTACGTGTATTTTGTAAAACAATTGTTATTGGTCGGGATCTTGTATATATGTGTGTGTGTGTGTGTGTGTGTGCTATTATTACTATTGTAAACATTTACCATATATCATATTTTTGCCACTGTCCTGATTTTACTGTAGTCAGAAAATATATAGTACATAAACGAAGAGGAAAAACAAAAAAGTAGGAATTTCCTTAAATTATAAGTGCAATTTGAAGATTGATACTCTGTCTGCCCTCTTAAATAATGAAGGCAGAAACATAACATCATTATTTCTTTGTTAACTTCAATTATACAATCTGTGCTTAGGATTTCATCAATATCGATGCTAACACAAGATGACTATACAAATCCAAATGTCTGCATCAAATAATTCGTGCAACACTATTAGAGTCAATGTTGATGGAAGAGGAAATTTCATGAAAAAAAATGTATTCAGTAAAATGACGACAGAGAATACAATACAACAGTAATAGAAGTGGGCTTGGTTAAAAAGGCCTCCTATGAACATTGCTATAATGAGTGAATAAGTAAACAATGTAAGAGGAAATTTCATGAAAAAAATTCTTTAGTAAAATTACTACAGAGAATACAATATATAAGAAGTAAGAAGTGGGTTTGATAAAATTTAAAAAAAGATCTCCTATGAACATTGGGTTCCCTTTATAAAAGCATCTCAATGGATTATAAAAGCTGTCGAATGGCATACCAATTTCAACATGCTATAATAAGTGCATAAGAAAAAAATATAATAGAGTAGTTACTGCTGAAGTTCCTGGTTGTCACGAAGCAGGTAAATTGGGTTTACAAAAAGAAAGGGCACATAGCTGACTTGGGACCCTTTGAAACTGATGCCTGAGACTCCACCTCACCCCACAGTTCAGGTAATAACACATTAAATTTTAGAACACCACATAATAACTAAGCGGTGGATCTTAAAAGTGTACATTTGTATAGGTGTCTGATAGGCATAGGTTGATCTAATGGGCCACTCTGTGTTTTAGAGTATGTAAGAAAAAGTAAAACAAACACAATTTATTTATCTTTAGTTTGTATTTTGTGTAATTCTTTTCATTCAAAGGCTTTAACACGGGACATATATGCAAAATTAGCCTTAGGGAGTGGATACTCTTTGGGTGAAAAATGTAGCAAATATTCGGTTTCAGACGAAAAGCAGGCATATGAATGAAACGAGCATACAAACGGCAAGCATACAAGCAGTAATTATCGTATCTTCAACATCTACAATACTAAAATCTGCAATAAAGAACATGGACACATATTGGAAAAATGGAAGAATAAGCAAAGAATGAAAGCAGAGATGTCAAAATATTGTAACTTCTCTGTTGGACTCTAGACAGGAGTTGATCAATGTGTAAGGCAAATTTTATAGGTGGGACCAAAAACATACTAACACACTACAGATTCCTGAAATTTTTGTAATTTCTCTCACATCACCAAGATAACTTATTTTCAAGACTTATTTTTTTACTAAATAGACTCATTTTTCATGTGACAGGAGTGAAAAAAAGAGAGGGTATATGGTGCTAGTTTAAACCATTTTGCGATTACAGTGTGCATGTAAGGCGTGTGATTGTAAGACATGTGCACGGATAGAGCCGGTGGTTGCATGGCTAAAGCAGATTTCATAGTTATGTCCCTGCCAAATAATTTCCCTTGATATACATTATTATTCACCAATGCATTCCTTTTACTGTCCAATGCACTCATACATCTTGGCAGCACTGACCGGTAGTGATGATTCTGTTTCTGTTCTTTCATTTGTTGGTGCGCTAGGTTGTTTTTTAGTTTTTAGTTTCTGCTTTTTTAATTCATTTGGATATGTCACAGAAAACAGGAGATTAGGCATAAGATACCTTTATATACACAGCGGTTCATTTTTATTCTTAATAAGTTCTGTTCAATCGTTTCCTTTTTTTCGTAATGTGAAGTATTTGCATTGCTATCTATTTTTAGTCAAACAGACTGTTAATCAGCTAAAACACTCTACGAGCACTAAGTTGTAAACAACTAACATCCTACATTACACACATCTATTTATATTGAATAGCTTTGTGAAAAATGTAAGCCCAAAGTCATGATGATGGAAAATATAAGATTATTATTGGTGTGGCTATTAGCAATTACAAAATAATATTTTAGTGAAATGTATATGAGGATTAAGTCAATATATAAAAATAGAAAGACATATGTGTGAACATAGCTAGCAAAACAACAAAAAATGTAAAGGAAAAATACACAAGAATGGCTTAAACCTTTCACACTATTTAACTCTACAAGGCAGGATATATTCTATGGACAGAAACAATGTGATAAAGGATGGGTATATAAATATGCCCAAAAGAATTTTATTACCGTGGTTCATCCGGAGTGTTTGGAGGGCTACAATACAACACAACAACATGTATATTAAAATAAGGATAAACAAGCAGTCAAAAAAGCAAGACTTAGGTACTCTAAAATTATTTCTGAGTAACAATGTATTGACGTTCAATCAATGAGTTGCAAATATTTTGCAATGGCATAGTCAAGAACGTTGAATCAAGCAAGACAAAAATTCGCCAAACATATCAATTGTGTCTTAAATTCTATTCCATTATTTAGTTTAGGAGCATCTGTTGAGTTCTCCCCTGACAAAAAAAAAGATCCATAAAGGTAAGACAGCCAAGTGATCAGCCTGTTGTATCGTAAGTCTTGAACAACAACGTGAATTTCATGGAATATGCTGCCACCTACATTGTCAAACATATTTGTCAGTTGACACTATGTTTAGAGAGAGGGAGAAATACAGAGAGAGAGAGAGAGAGGGGGATACACAGAGAGAGAGAGATAGATAGATAGAGAGAGAGAGAGATAGAGAGAGAGAGAGAGAGAGAGAGAGAGAGAGAGAGAGAGAGAGAGAGAGAGAGAGAGAGAAACAATGACAAAAAACAAACTCCACTGATCAAATTCATCGAATGGAACAAAAATGTAAAATAAAAAATAAATAAAAAATCGTTACCTCGATTACAACTTAAAACATAATATCTTATTAAACTCCAAAAGACAAAGAATGGCAGATTGCCAACATAATCCACTCACTTGTCTCCAGCTGTTTTGATTGGTCTCCACATGCCAATATCTCTAGCGTAACACAAACTTTTCATGTCTACATAGGTGAAATGACCATCAGACGATTTGAGTTTACTGACTAGAGCTCCATTCGCCACTGTAGGAAAGATGAAAAATAAATAAATCTAATGAAAATGAAACATTTAAACATTTTCATACCCTTAAGAGTCCAAAATCTCTCATTGAAAAAAAATAAATCTGATAGATAACGATTAAGTGAATAATGATTATGCCTTATAAAGTGGGTTGATTGTTTGATTGCATTTAAGTTCTAATCCATAATTCATAAAGTTCCCAGCTCAGTCATCAGCCATGCATGGTGGTAAGGGAATCTGAATCCCATAAAACAAAAATGACTTGACATGGCATAATATATGTGCCATGTGCCTTGTGTGCTGTCTCAAACTGGCCCGTTCACTGATATGCCTTACTAACATGGGCTGAAAAATTAACAAACTAATTCTTATTGAAAATTATAATACTATATAAGTTAAATCAAGCAATGAATTACAATTTATTTTTTATTTTTATAAAGATAGTTGTCAAATAATGCTATTTCTCATACCTGGGACTTCGTCTATTCTGGCCATGGCGATATCTCCCTCCATCAACATTGTTAACTCTCCCACAACCTGTGCACATTGGGGGAAATGGAATACCTTCATTAATAGAGTATACACTCGCTGACATTTTTAAAAATCATTTGGAAAAAGACTTAGAGTCTAATTGCTATAAACAGTCCACTCCGTTTAAACCCATTTCGGTAAGTCACAAGTGCTGCATAGTCAAAACTTTTTCAGGAAAACGGAATTAATGCTATATAATAGTTAATAATGAATCACAACTCCTGCAACTTATTACAACTCCTTTTGATTAATTGCAACTTGATGAGAGCTGATTTGTTTGAAAATTCAGATCGAATACAACTTTTCACAACTGATCAATTAATCGTCTAACATAAAAAAAGCATCTCCTGTCATTTTCATTTACCATTGTTCAGCACAACTAATACAGGTGAAACGATCAAATGCTCTCTCACCTTAGTGGATAGTGTAAGTCATTTTTATAAAATGTGATCAAAGCTACTGTAGAAAAACATTGTTTTTTTAACATATCTCAGTATTCAATGAAAAACATAATTTACTTTACTTACGTTTATATATACTGTGCTCAAACTTTGAATGGTTGCAGTGGGTTTTATTAAAGAAAGTAGTTAGGAGTGCCATTACCAGCAGGATACTTTGAACTTGTCTTTACTACCTAATAAAATAAATGAGAATCTAGTGTTCACCTACCTGTGGTCCCAACAGAACCCTTTCTCCCATCTCTGAAAAATAAAATTTTAATTTTAGATAGTATAAAGTAGAGAAAATATTACAAAGATTATAAAAAAACATCTAAGTTAAATCAAAATTATTATCTAGGTACATATCAAATGAAAAGACATATGCAAGTCTATGCTATCACATCAGCATTCACACATTAAAAAAATAAAATCAATTCCACATTCTTACTTGGTTGTATTGGTTTTGGTTTGAGGGCTTCTCTCAGTGGGTGTATAATGGGTGGTTCTGTGCGAGGTACCTGTTGTCCCTGTGACAAGTAGCTTGAGGCCCAAATGACCGAATGAAGGGGCTTAATGGGAAGGGAGTCAGACAGCTGGGGGGAGGGAGGGGGGAGGGGGAAGGTTATGAGATTAATTCCAAGGTGGTAGAATAATATTTGATAGCTAAATGTATAGCGTTAAAGGCCTGGTGATGATCATGAACAAGGGCTATATAAATGTACATTTACATTTACTTATAATATACGACATTATTAAAGCATTGATTTCTTCTTTTTGTATGTTAGAAGGAAGATAGGGGATTATGTGAAAAGCTGAGGTATAATTCCCAAAATATCGTCTTTTACAAATTGTTTTGGCTCTGCAGCACTTTTCTACTTTGAAGCTATGCAAGTAGAGATGTTTGTTTTCTTGGGTTTTAATATTTTGAACAGGATGATATTAGTAAATATGTAATAAAAATAACATATATCTAAACACAAAAAGACTTCACAAACTCACTGACAAGTATCTATCTCCGACAGGTATGTCCGCCATCTTTATATTGATTTTCGACAAACGAGTTTCAATTGCTTCCAATATAGATTTGATTATACTGTCATGTACTTCCTGAATAGAACCGCTCTGTTTGGAGGTAATAATATGTGCATTAGTTATGTCTTGTGTGCATGTGTGTATAATGATGTGCATGTTTGTTTGCATTTTCATTATAGTGCCATTCATTGTACATGTGTAAAATTTGCCTCATTTGGAAATAAATACCTTATCTTATCTTGCCACTAGCCTTGATCAAATGTAAATAATTTTTCCTATGATGAATTTTCTTGTGAATAAGAAAGATATTGAAAGTTGGTGGCAAAAGGTCAGCTTGCGATATTAACAAAGGGATAGTTTGTTTGCTGAGCAGTTTCTAATAACACAGCATAGCAGCATTGGGACAAGATCCGTGTCCATTGCTGATTGGCGTACAAAGCGGGTGCATGCAAAATAATGCTTTCCATCCAATGTCACATCAAATTATTTTACAATAAATTATAAAGACATTAAAAAATAACAAAGACATTCATTTCGTATTCAAATAATTCTATTAATAGGAGCGTTTAGCCTTTTTGAATTCATGTCATACATAAATGATATAATAATAATCAAATGAATTTAGCTTACCATCAAACTTTCATCCGCTAATTTATCTTTCGCTTCAAGAACAACATCGACAGCACCAGTCCCTGCAGTTACCAGGGCCACGACGCCTGGGTAGGTACATCAAAAATGGACAATTCATGACAATGTTTTACTAAAGGAGTTGATTGAGGATTGGTGTTTTACAACTTACATAGAAGGTACCGAGTTAAAAAAAAACAACCCAGAAGACGTTGCAAGAGGTTTTTGATGACTAAGAGTGGTGTTGGAACACCAATATTTGTGACACATCCTGTGTCTATGTTATTCATATTAAAGAAGAAAGGTCAAACATTTGAGGTCACTGCGCTGGTAAAATTGAAATATACTCTACAAAGACAGAGGACTGATCAGCTCCTTGTCTTGGATCTTAGATCTAGAGAGTCTCCACCTCCAAGTTCAGCATAGAAATGGTTACTAAATAATAGTGCACAACTAAAGAGTTCTAGAAAAAAATTAAAGAGATGTTTTGTGGAAATCTTGTGGAAATTTTTTAGTCAATTAACCATGCCATGTTGTACAACCAACACCTTACTGTGTAAATGTGTGAAGACTAAGGAAGGTTCATCTCAAATGCAGAAGAGAAAATAAAATTCACAAAACCTTAAAACTGAATTTAATATGTGAAATGAAAACATCAATCTGATTATGTTCAGAGCGATTTCATGTTTAGCTACCAATCTTTGGCTCAGTTTTCCTGACAATTTGAGCCATTATAGGAACACTAATTAATGTGATTAGATAGAGCAAATATCCTGCAGAAAATTGTGCAGTACGAGTACATAAAATCCCCCCCCCCCCCCCCCCACACACACACACAAACATCATTTCAATTCCTGCTAATGAAAATATTCAAAGACCAATGGTAGAGCTTCAAATGTAAAACAAATCACGAGTACAAATACCATTTCACGTTCCATTTTCCTCGGTAAATAACATAAAATTGTATAATAACAAAAATTTGTTTCATAAAAACACAGAACTCAGCTTGAATTCTTTTCACAATATCATTATATGTTTAAAATATTTGTTAGCTGTAGAAAGAGAATCCAAAACATTCCTTGTTCCCATAATTAATCTTACATTTGAAGCTGTACCAATAATTTTTACATTTGTCCCCACTCATCTGGACCAACAACTTTTGGCAGTCGTTGCGCATCAATCCCTGGTGTGGAAAATCAATGAATCTATTTGCTAACAATGTTCATTAGATAATACAAATTTGAAAATAAGAATACAATAACTGTAAGGTGAGGCAACATACCAGGCTCTGAGTTGAAATATGTAAAGAACTTATTGTTCCTCAGCAGGAGTGAAACAGCCTCACTGGCCATCAACGCCAAGTAGTCGGAGTTGCTGGCAAAGCAT
Organism: Dirona pellucida; assembly: GCA_030265205.1. Lineage (NCBI taxonomy): Eukaryota > Metazoa > Mollusca > Gastropoda > Nudibranchia > Dironidae > Dirona > Dirona pellucida. The sequence continues at coordinate 5,621 of JARDUL010055483.1, read as the reverse complement.
TTGCAAAAACAATACAACAGTATAGAATTCAACAATCAAAGTTTCTTTAAAACATAATTCATACATACATAAACATTGACTAATTTGATCAGTTGAAAAATAGTAGATAAATAATGCAGTGTGAGAAAACAGTAGTCAAGGCCAGGAAGATGTATGTTTTGAACCCAATAAATCATAATGTTCTAAAAATAGATGAATATATCTATATACAACCACATTCTTTCAATCCAACTGAACATTGTTTCATAGAATAAGATACATCATGCTTGTGAGAACGGTTACCATGACCCATGTACAGAAATGCATTGTGAGGAGGCAACAAAGACATTTGCTGATTGTTTATCAGTCCCTTCAAGTTTAATTGTCTAATAATACGAAAATATGTTTAAAGATTTCCAAATAATTATCAAATTCCTTTTGTCGTCACCACATCATAGTTCGATCTCTTGGTCTATTTAAAATCAAACTTGACAAATGGTATCAACAATTGACAGATGAAACGTATAAACTTCAACTCACTGAGAAATGGGTTTAACCTTCTGCATGTTTTTATGGGACGTCTGCCTGATTCGTGTCAGTTGTGCCACAGTATAATACAGGCACATGAACAATTGAGGATATAAACCACCTTCATTTTTCTGTAAAATAATAATGTACTTGATTCATACAAATCAGCAATTGCATAGGAAACATGATCAAGCTATTCATTGTTCTGAAAGACTGAAATTTCTCACCAGGAGGAACAAATCATCTTATACTCTAAAAATTCACATTTGAAATTTGTTTAGTCTATATTAGGTTACAATTTGCAATTATTAAGGAGAAGGAAATTATAACTCTTGTCATCATTTTTACACCTGAATGAAACAATCTATGAGAAATTGTAAAACTAATAGCAGTCCCTTTAATAATCCTTGACTAGGTAGGACTTTTTCATGCAAAACTGATACAATTTTCATAGTTCAAAACAAATTTCCAGTTGAAATTGAACATTTATAAAATATCATGCTAACTTGATATAACTTGGTACCTGCAAAAAAACCCAGAACAGCAAACAATGAGCAAAGAAGCAAATCTCAAACAAAAAAGCAAGTTCAGAAGTAAAGTCTATCTAATTTCTGTGCACTCAGAGCTTTAAAAACCAACATACCACGTTATTATCCCTGTCAACTTTGGCAGCGTTCAGGAGGATGGAAACCACCTTGGATCTATGGTTTCTTGGAAGTAGAAAAAAGGTCATGGTGTTGACTGATCTGTAAGAAAAAAAAGGCAGCATTACATTCTTTTCATTCTTTTATAGTCCCTTATTCGTCAACCAAATAAAATGCCCTACTATTTCTTTTGTCATTCAAGTTACATTGGATTTGAAAAATAAATGATCAGTGCCAGTATTATTTGGAATACTTTTGATAAAAACAATGAAAATGTTCAGGAGTGACAACAATCATGGTTAGCTCAATGTGTTTTCATTGGTTGGGAGTTCAAAACACGGGCGATGACATGAACTTATTGTGATAAGAATTTGTGTAAAATATGTGCCAACAAAGTATTATATCCTACAATCTTACATCCAAATTAATATGATGCCAATGAAACAAAATGAAACAAAATCTTACCCTATCATGTCGAGTTGAGCACTTATAAGTGCTGCCCTCACTAAACCTGAGGGCAATTGAAATTCTAAAGAGATCTGTAAAAAAATAAATAAATAATAAAATAAAATAACCAACATGTTGCATTATACATCATACATGTCAATAATAATTAATAAATGCTAAGTTATCTAAGTTTAAAGATGCCTGGGTAGCCATCTCTCATTGGAAGCAAAAAACTAGAGCAAAACATGATCAACGGTAAGTCAATTTCATCAGCTATTTTACTGTAACTTACTGCACTTGCATCTAACAATTATGAACAGAAACAAGCATTAAGATCGTAATATTTGGATTCACATTATTACACTTTCAATATTTCTTTAGGCCTTAAAGAATAACACGGGTGTGCGATCTTAAAAATCAAATCAAAATGGCTGATACCTGGTACATGATTTCTTGCTATTACCCGATTGTTTGAACCTATTCATGTTTAATTGCTTAGATGCAAAAGAAATATATTTCCACCATATACACTATTGACAAACAAAGAATAAGAAGAACCCATTCAAAGCAAAGGGATAAAAGAAAGCAAAGATGTTTACAGATTGATAATTTTGTTCCCAGAGAGGCATGCCAACATATACTTATGAAGTCATTGTCATGACTATAATGTGGCCCGTGGAAGATGTAGCTGGATATTATTTTGTGAAGTTGCTAAAGTTTTACAAAATACTAGCAATAGGCGCTAATATAGTGAGTTGCGCAGTAGCCAAAAAGTAGCCAAAGTTAATGAATATGAAATTTGCTCTTATTCCATCCTCTTTATAGATATTCTACATGGAACTAGAAAAATAGCCAAACTCCGCCTAAAGTAGTTAAAACTTGTGAGCGTATGTGGCAGTTACAATGACATTCAGGTAGCAAATTCATAGTTTGTATGCTCTGAAAACCTGTCTCTTAATTTGTTGGATTTAACTTTGCCTCATAAAAAAATTTATTTCAGAGAAATTTTGAAAGAATGACCTTTCCATTGATATTAAATTTGTATTCCCTTCACTTGAGATAAAGCAGTTCAGAGTAATGTAAAATCACAAATGAGCTGCCTATCATTACTTTCTTTGTAGAGTGCTTGATTACAATCACTCATTTTACTTTAGGTGCCTCACATATCATGATTAGGATTATGATGGGGAAAAAAAGAAAGAAGTAAAGTCCTTAATAGCTTTGAGGCCGATAGAGTTTATCCTGGTTTCCATAGTGTGAAGCGGACAGTGACAATGTCACCCTTCAGGATAGGACACTGGTCTATCGCAGATTACTTCCCCAGTTGTAAGCTGGTACGCATTTCTACACCTGGGTCGAGTGAGGCAATTGGAGTAAAGTTTCTTGCCCAAGAAAACAACGAAGTGGCTGGGATATGGTTCAAACCCATGACCTTCGCCATGAGAGTCCGCTGTCGTAACCACTCGACCATCTCGCCTCCCTATGATGGGAGATAAGGGGAAAAGTAGGAGATGCAGAAAAAGAATGGAAAAGGACAAGGAGAGAGTAAAGAGAAATCAACAAAGTTTGAATAAAAACAAGACTCACCACTAAAAGTAGTAGCACCATGTTACATCTTTCTACATCTTTGTGTCTTTCTTGCATCAAGTTGTTTAGAAAGTTTTTGTCAAAACGAAAAGGGATATTTTGTCTGTGAACATAGAAAATAAAAACATGAAAAAACTCCATAATATTCTTTAGCCACCACAATTCTCTCATTGTAATTACTTTTCAATTGGATCAATTCCTGTAGCCAAGGATTTAGCCATATGCTTTGATTCTGATTGGCAAAACCAAGTGACAATACTTGTATATATATGGTGACTTCAAAGTGAGGTTTATTTCAATAGCTTTCTGTTTCTCAGTACCTGGTAAGCGCAATCTGACAACACACTTGGAAAAAATGTATTTGATAAGTTATATTGCTGACATATCAGTGTGATGAAAATTAATGTTAAAATAACTTAAAAGATAACTTACTCTTCAAGTATTTGTAAGATATCTTCTTGCACCATGTTGGCCAAATACTTTAACCTTCTCTCATCAGTGTCTGAAATGGTATAAAGAAATTGTTGACAATAATAATAGAATGCTTTATGCTTTGAATACCTTAGAAATCCTAATAGTAATAAATTGAGATCCTGGGTTAATCTACAAAATTAAAATGGCGATGATGATGACAATTATAACAATAATGACAACTGAAGTGGCATTAAATGCATTAAGATATATATGATTGAATGACAACTACGTAGTAGATATGTAAAACCTAAATTAACATTGTTCGCAGCATTACAGTTCAAGCAGATGTTGCAAAAAATATATAATTCCCGAAATTCTTAAAATGATGCGCTGAAAATCTGGCGAAATCTCCACTTTTCAAAGGCCTTCCTCTTGATAGAAGAAAAAAAAATAACAGAGCAATGAAATTTGAGGAGAATTCTTCAAAGAAGAAAAATGCAGATCAGATAATAAAAAGACACTTTCAAAACCAGATAAGCCTGCAATACAACCTGATCTGTGAAGTTAAAAGTTTGCAGCTTTTGATAATACCTAAGTCAAAGCAATCACAATATTATATCAATAATAATAAGTCAACATGTAAAATGCTTAAGATCAGACTTACGTTTTGTATGCTTCTCGGACATGGGGAACTTTGAGAAAATATATTTACACTGGAAAGGAATGAGTTGAAGAAAGTTGTAAATAATAAGTGACATGAAATTACATCACTACAATATATGGGAATGTTGTTTATGTTATTATGCCAACTTTCTCCTAATATTAGCTTTTATACTTAAAATGTAAACTCTGATAATACTTTTCCCTGAACTAGTGATATTCAGAAATGTTTTTGCTGGTTCAATTACTTATATTTTCGCTTATGTCCTATAACAATAATCCAAAATAGCATTAAAAAAACATGCTCAGAGCAAATCAATCCCAAAACCATTTACCTCTTTGCTTACGATGCCCTCTGTCCCAATATTTTTCAAAGAGGTTGTTTGAAAAGTTCTACTAGTTTTATGCCTCTGTGGAGATTAATACAAAGAAATCCTTGAAAGCAAGTCTGCCGTGGGAATCATGTTGGGAATATTTGTTTCAGGACAATAACATAAACACATACACAAACCCTTAATCTCCCAAAGATAAGTTGTAAAATAGACAGTGATATATACACCTGTATAACTGGCCCAGTCGACAGATGTTGACTTATCCATGATTCTAGGCAGATAATGTGATATCATTTATATATATATATATATATATATATATATATATATATATATATATTTATATATTTAATAGAGAGAGGTATCTAGTATATTATATACATACCCTTCCCCCGATAACATTAATAACATAATTTCATTGGGCGACATTCATCAAGAGGTTGATCCGGGTTTTGAGAAGAATGGACAGAGAACAAAGATTTGGATAGATAGCGGAACTGTAGGAAGTATAGGAACGTGACATATCTAGGCTGACAGTGATTCTAAAAGGTCCAATATTCATTAGGGATACTTAGGGGGTTGAAACGCTTTAAGTCCGTGATTTGTGTGTGTATCCATGCAATCAATGGCACTAGGATTCGATTTATCTTATCTCGCCCCGACGTACCCCGCGTATAGTATTAGGTTGTGAGGGAAGAAGCTATCGTTCGCTAAATCTTCGACAAGCCCAGAAAAGGCCCGAGTGCATGAAGTAGATAGCAAGATTAAGTTCATTCTACCAACAACAACAGCAACAACAACAACAACAACAACAACAACGACGACAACGATGACGACGACAACAACGGCAACAAACACTTAATGATATGCATGTTGATTTCCCCAAAAAATAATCTCACAACCAAAGCTAATACAAAGGCGATATTAATAATAATGACCTACCGAAGCTATACTGACATGGGAGAGAGAGAGAGAGAGAGAGAGAGAGAGAGAGAGAGAGAGAGAGAGAGAGAGAGAGAGAGAGAGAGAG
>JARDUL010055482.1:6672-25161 GCA_030265205.1 Dirona pellucida | reverse complement strand
AAATTTGGGTTAATTTAATTTTTTTTAAAATGCAAACAAAAATACCCCCCCCCCCCCCCCCCCAAAAAAAAAGAAAGAAAGAAACTTTTTAAGGATGCCTCTGTAACAACCTGCCGCCATAACGGAAACATTAGCGGAAACCTGTCCCGAACAAAACTGTCTGTCTCCCATCTCCTTGACTCCTTGCTTGATAAATTCCTCCATGTCTTACCTGGATATAACCTAAATTATCCAATACAGACATTGTTTGCTGCTCCTGTGCGATTCAACTACACAGATTTGACTGTATAATATCTATAGGGTATGTAAAAAAAAAGCCTAAATTTCAAATGTATTGTATGCTGCCATTCAAACATCATGCAATGATATGAAATGAAAAGCACACATCAAACATGCATGGTGCACATTCAAAGACGGTCCAGTTAAAAGTAGTAAAAAAAATTAATTAAAAATAAATAAATAAATAATAAATAATAAAAACAATAACACTTATAATAATAATAATAATAATAATAGTAATAATAATAATAATAATAATAATAATAATAATAATAATAATAGTAATAATAATAATAATAAAGAATTCATGCAGTTGTGTGGTGAAGTGGTGACTTCTCAGTCAGATCTTCTGTGTGAAATCAAATATCCTGATCCGTGCTGAAAATGTATCGTCATGCAGCAGGTTGATAAAAACATGCGAGGACCACATCTAAATTTGTACAAAAATAAAAATTTGAAAAAGAAAATGGGAAAAAAAATAAAAGAAAAAAAATTGAGGAGCTAAACGTTTATTGTTTCTGTGAGTGCGACAACAATCAAAGAAAAAAAATATAAGGGGGAGGGAAGTGAGTATACGTGCCAAGGGGGAGGGAATAATAAAAGGAAACTGAAACTACTCCAAATGAAAGTAAAATGATAATATAATCAAATTATTATAATATTGAATGCTATAGTTTATATACAACTACAACAATATCCTGTAAAAGTTAGGCCTGGACTTAGTAGTAGTATTTTAAGGTAAATCCCCGTTGGGTGTTGGTATAAGGAGTATATAGGTATAGTAATAATATATACATAGTCATTCCAGTAAGGACGATGGACCAGAGGAAAGAGAGAATGACAGAGGGGAAGGGGAAAAAAAGAATAAAATCAAAATTGACAACAACAAAAAAACACAAAAAAACCAGAAAATAAAAGCTAGACGAAAGAAAAAAAAAGGAAAACTACAATAGAATCAGATTTGCACAGAGACCATTCCAAAACACAACAAATATTAGTGGACAGGCATTTACCAGAAGAAAAAGCTGTTTGTTTGTTATCAAGAATATCATAAAATACATGCAAAGGCAACAAAAACAAAAATAGTTTCCATGTTTCATTCCAAATATTTTTCAAAACAATATTATGTTGCCAGTTATCCCGATACAATATTTTCAAAGAAAGAATTATTTTTTTGAAAAACTCACAAATAACCTGAACAAAGCACCATAGTAACAAGACTATAAACAAAAACATAGATAACTTTCTTCCATTTCATTCTCAAAAACTAGAATGGGCAAACTAAAAAAAAAGAAAACATGCAAGTTATGAGTTGATGCATTCCATAGAAGCAATGACATAAAAAGCATTCAGGCAGCAGTTCTCAAATCTGTTGAAATTTCCAAAAATTGTACCCCAAAAATGATTCCCCATTACTGTCCCTTTCTTAAAAAAGTAAGGCTAAAGACTAGCCAATCAAAAATTATTATCATTAAGTCATTTGTCAGTCAAAGGTCACGTCTCTTTATTTGAGAACCACTGCACTACGGGTAACATAAAAGGAATATAACTGCATTCAATATGGAATCATGGGTAATTACGTACATGGAAAAGAAAAACTCAACAAGTCAAAAACCTGCATTCTACAAGCATGAAATTTCTTTTCAAGTCAGTTACAATGTTTGTTGAGTATACAGTCTCAATTGAATGTTAGGGGCATGCCAATCACGTCTCAAAACAATTTAGAACAAAGAACAAATTAGATTGTCAACCAACAAAATGAGAAGATGTAAATAAAAAAAAGAAAAAGAAAAGAAAAAATACATTCAAGTCATGCAACAAATCTCATTGATCTAATATTGTACACATGCTTGTCTTAGTGAAAGCTGTAGCATCAAATCACTAGAATTGGACATCATTAAATGGGTTCCCACTGGGATCGTGTTCAAAGGTGGATACATCCACTATAATCAAGAAGTACGAAGTAGCCCTTCAGATTTATAAACTTATATTTCAAATGCTTTGTGAAAGTCTGTTTAAAATTTAGAATATCAATTTTATATTTTTTTATTTTTTTTCACTCTAGAGGCAATGTCACTTCTTGAGTTATGTGCCTTGTACTACACAATGGCTTTGAACACGCCCAGATTAATTGAATGACGACATCGTGAATGAACAGCACCACAATTATTATTGTCCAGAACACATGAACTGGACTAGATCCTGTATCAATGTGGCAACCACAGGACATATTATTATCGTCCAACATGCAATAACAGGGTAAAAGTCAGTTATCAAGCAAAAGGTAAACAAATGCAATCTGGCAAGGAAGAAAAAACTTTGGAAAGATCTGACCAGGATGTAAACAAACCCTTATAGTTATAAATGCTTCAACGAGTGACAAGATTTGAGTTAGAAAATGTAAAAGTTCAATGGGGGGAGAGTAAGAGAGAAGAAAAATCCCAAAACACTTCTCCAAATCACATAGTTAACATGACAAAGGTGTCACCATGATGGAGCTGAGATTCATTTAAATCTCGGATTGAGAGGAAAGAGATATTTTAAATCTAATTATGAGTGGAGTTGTGAATTTTAGAGAACAAAACGCATCGTTCTAGCTAAGACATAGATGTGAAAATAGTAGCATGCCATATGAGATACACCGATAACGAGTGAATCAACATCATGAAATTCAAATTAATTCAGATAATAGGGAAGTCTGACAAACAATGAAACAAAATGTGTAAGACCATGGAGGTAACAGCAATTATTTGTCATTGATGCCTGATATAGGCTGACAGTATAGTCAGACAACACAATCCTGCCCTGATTCCTATCCGAATTATTGAAGCCATCATCTTCACTCACTAATTGCCCATCTATTTCAGCCTGCATTGCTTCAGCAAGTTATAATATTCTACATGCTGTATGAGGTTGAACAAGGAAAGAATGGAAGAAACAATTTGAGAACAATGGGGAATTGCGGGAAAAAATAATCCCTCAAAAATAATGCAATCGTAAAGATAAATCCAAAACGCACTGCTTGGTTTTCATATTTTTATATCTTTAAAATTAAATATCATCGTAATTCAGCCATCATAACAAAATATCATGGAAGACATAAATTTGATTTTTTTTTCCATATTAAAAATCCTCACACAATAATTAATGGCTTGCGGTAAAATTAAGTACTCGTCTGTGACACCAAGGCAAGATAGAGTACTTTTACAGTAAGATCAGAGAATGTAAAAACAAAATTATTTTCCCTTACATTATAATAATATCTGTCATTATAAAACAAAAAAAATCACAGACCCTTTCTTCAAACTTCTGAGTTAAATGAAGTTTGAATTTTTAGCAATGTTGAAATTTGAAAACGTTGAACGAGAGAACACAAAATTTTATAAAATGCATACGAAATATTTTAACAGGCAAATATTTAATGATGCTTAAAATTCTGAATTAATTTTTTCGTTAACTATATTAATCTTCTTTAGTCAGTATTCATTGCCTTGGAAAAGCTATCAGCTGAATCATCCTACCGGTATATAGATATAGATATTTTCTTTTTTTTTTAGTCGTCATCGGTGAGGTTACCATCGGTAACGACTATACAACAGTAATGCATAATATAATATATGAAAAATCCTGAATCTTGCGCAGCTGAGGTAAGAACCGTGGGTAGATCAAAAATAAGATGTGTAGTATGGACTAGATTGTAATATGACTAAACACACAGTGTGAATGTGCTATGGCAGTGATCATTTCAGATAATTGGCTGTGCGCTCATGTAAACAGTTCAAGCAGTTTCACACTGTTTTATCCAATAGACGTACATTTTAACTCTTGTGTCCCTGACACGGAAACAATAGAAATAAGATCTTCATAGACTGGTAACTTGGAGACAACTTCTAGTGACTCACAACAAAATTTGTACAAGGTCATACATTATCTCTCTCACAGCCAACACCTTTAACTAAAACAAAACCAATCAAAGTTAAAAGTTGGTTCTTCAAATTCGTTTTGCAAACACTTATTAATGAGTACCTACTATTTAATAAGAAAAAAATAGAAATGCAAAGGTGACCTTAACAATGAAACAAGACAAATAAAAAATGCATGACGGAAAATGGCTCCGCACAAATGTAAATTTCAATTTTTGAAATAAAATGAATCATAGTATTGATTTGTTAAAACTACAAAGTGTCTAATACGTCAATGAATATGAAAATGTGTCGACAGCAGGGATGTCAGATAGCATGAGAACCAGGAGACTACATCGGCATGGCGTGGTTGGTATGCACAAGTCTATTGTACTGACATGTCTAACATACAAACTACCCACTGATGATGTCATTTGACTACTGTCTTATGCCAGTTTGCTTTTTTCTTTCACCTTCTAAACGGCATCTTAGAAAATGCAATTCTGGAGTAAAAATCATGTATTTGCTCCAGACACCTAAAGAAAGGGAGACTAGGATATTATTCCATTTGCTCACGCATATCTTCATCAGTCTTCAAAATTAAAAAGTTAAAAGATATTTCCCATAATTTTTCATCTTTAGTTCAGTGTTAAGATTAAATTGGTCAGAACAAAAAAACATTTCCAATCTCTGTCCCCAAATTTGGTTATTCCGGAAGGTGCAGTGGTGCAATCTTAGTATGGCCATATTGGAGGATGGGGAAGAGTGCCAGTCTCATAATATATGACATCTGCGCTGTCAACTCTATGAGTTTGTTTTGGTCATTAGCGTAAAATGTTTGTACAGAAAAACATAAAAACACACACACAAACACACACGAAAAGAATAAACAATAATGCTAAAAATTAATATTATAATGATTATGTGTGAAAACAATAAAAAATAATTTGTTGTGTTTTTCCCTCCTCAAGATAATAGATTTTTGGTTCCTCTTACTCATTTTAAAGAGAAATATGAATATTGTGAATAGATGTATACATGAATATTGTGAATAGATGTATACATGAAAATCTATTTTGAGTGTCTTCAAGATAGATAACGTACTGAGTACCTTTACTTTGATGTTTAAATACAATTTACAATAATAATAATAGGAAGGAAATAGTATTTGGTAGCATGGATTACAGATATATATCAATTGACAACGAGAAGAACAATATGAGAATGAAGTTTTGATCCAAGCCATATAAGAAATCTCATGTACATTCAGGGTAAGACAAATGCTTGATCCATCTGGATCGACAACTGAGGCGTATTGCACTCAATTCAAATACAGAATACACAGAGAAAGGACTCTGTAATTACACATCTTCATTTATCAGTACAAGAAATGATTTATTTTGATTTTGTTGCAGTCTTTGATGACATCAAATATGAACAATCCAACCATGAAAAACACTTTTAACACAGGATATTAGCACTTTGTGCGAGAACAGAATGAGATTCTATGGAATCAATTCACTTTGTGCGAGAACAGAACTAGACTGTATCAAATCAGTTTCACAAAAAAATAATCCACCAAAAATCACAAAAAGGAAAATTATGAATACCAACAGCTCTGAACTCAAATATTTAAAAAAGAGCCTAACTCCAAAGAGAAAAAAATATGATGAACCAGTGTCGAACATTTCCAATTCAACAATGAACCAGTGTCAAACATTTCCAATTCAACAATGAACCAGTGTCGAACATTTCCAATTCAACAATGAACCAGTGTCGAACATTTCCAATTCAACAATGAACCAGTGTCGAACATTTCCAATTCAACAAACTTGTATCAAGTCTAAGATTAATGTCTATTTGAATCGTACCACACAGCCATTCAGAGTTAACCCTGATCTCAAGAGGGTTGTTACGCTTATAAAAAAAATTATTCTGCAAGAAACTCATTTCTAGCACATAATTCTGAAAACACTAATAGCACTGAGGAAAAAACAACCTACTAATAACAAAAACACTTATAGCACTGAGGAAAAAACAACCTACTAATAACAAAAACACTTATAGAAGGAAAAAACAACCTACTAAACAAAAACAATTATAGAAATGCAGGCAAGAGAAGTTTTGGCAAGTAATTTCCAAATTCAAACAATGTAAAAATGACAGCTTTAAAGAACTGAATTATACTATGTAATAATATATGCAACAATATATAATAATATATGTAGTATTACACTTTGACAATGTGAGTCTAATGATTGTGGACATAATAAATATAAGCCATTTTGTTTGACAAAGAGAAGGTGAATCTAAACGAAGAAGCAGCAACAACATAGGAAGGGTAAAAAAAAAAAACCGAAGAAAGAAACAAGAGTTTAAGGAAGACAAGGTGGGATGATTCAACAAAAAAAAGAAAAATAATTTCTGCTAGTCACTGACAACTTCCAAACTTGTTATTCCCACATATAGAACCAACTAAAGACAGAGTATTCAGAATCAAAGAACATTTCTCTCTTAAAGTAGAGTAACTAATCTTTCAGTACAGAGGACATTTTAAACTTCTTGAACAGAAATACAACAACCGCTTAGAGAGAAGCAACCTTCTTGTCAATATAATAAGTATAATAATAAATGCAATGCTAAAAACGACATGAGTAAATTATGAGATATCGCTGCATGATTGTAAAAGAATGAAGACTATATACAGATGAATAGAATACTTTTACTGGTGTTTCTTCTGTACAGAAATCGTAATAATAAACTGCGGAAGAACTGGATGTCTCACCTTGAGATTCAACATATCGTGTGAGCAGCTTAATCAATAACCCCGTATTGTACAGCTTAATCAATAGCCCCCATATTGTACAACTTATTTTGGCCCAGACATTGATCGCTGCAGTGAAATGAAAACTTGAGTAGGGAGTTAACAGAATGATGATTACAAAGTATGAATATTATCTCATCCTTTAAAGGTAAGTATTGACTAACCTGCTCATGTTGTTTTGATTAATTTGTTTGAAATAACAAAGTTGATTAATTTCCTCCACAAATAAAACAATAGTTAGGCCTTTTAAACAGATAAATGTATTATTTTCATTAAAGACAAAAGTTTTGAAGCTGTTGCTATGTCAGATTTTCCTGAGTTTTCTAATTTTGCCTTTTCTTTTTGTTTTTTTTGTTTTGTTTTTGTTTTACAATTGAAAACCAACATGATTATAATGAGAAAATTTTAAACAGCCATGACACATACAAAATCATCACCCACATGAATGGGGATTAATCAAATTGCCTTTTGTTTCCTTTTCTAACAACACAATCTCTTGTCTTTAATAACAGCTGTTTGAAACTTTAAAGCATTATTTTAGCACCAACATATAAGTATATTTTTTTATAATGTCACCACATTCACATTGAGAAAAAAAAAGGAAAACAAAAAAGACCAAACACAGAAAATTTCTCGAACGACACATACAGAAAAGTGAAATGTAATGTCTTATAATATGTATATACAAAAACTATACACAAGTTAAATTATCATGATGATAATAAAAAATGGTTACAAAAACATATTGACTAGATAAATTTGTTCAAAATAAAGCTTGAAGTATTTGAGTATTTAGAACAGATCATTCCTTTTGATCTGTCCATTCGCATACACAGACAAAAATCTATCAGTTTGTGTTGTTCCATGACTATTTCAATTTTAAACAAAATGGTTTGCTTTTGTAATACCTCCTAGCATCTTAATATGAAAACCAAGAATACCAAGTAGAGATAATGCCTAAACATATTTTAAATATCCAAACTTTTCAATAACAGGGAGTAAAGTCAGTGTCATTTTTTACTCTCTTCCTATAAAATTTCTTTCCTCCCAAAACACACTTAAATCCACAAATCTTTTAACATAAGCAAAAACTGAATGACATACGTATGTTAAAAAGTGACATTTAAACTGTAAAAAACAAGCATAGTTTGTATATTTAGCCCAGTGTGTCTGACGGACAGAAACAAAACAACATTTGATCATCATCGTCATCAACTCTTTTTTAAGTTTTCTTGGTAATGCTTGACTTGCAACAGAAAGGAAGAAGCAGGTAACGGAACTGGAAGTGGGGTTGTAATGCTAGTACGGTGCAAATCTTGAATATGCACCTCGGTATACGGCGGCCTGAAAGTGCAAAAATAACAGCCAACTAGTGATACATGCCGGATAACTTTAGAATGTCAAAATTGGGAAATCTGCCATGAATTGAATCCTGGGAAATATATCATAAATCCTGGGAATTTTTATAAATTTCTGAGAATTTCAAGAAATACAACATAAAAAAACTCAGAATTTAAAAGAGAAATACAATGTGTAATAGAAATGTGATTTCCACTCCAAAATCTGGGACTTGACTGAACTGTACTGAACATGCACTTGCTTTGAAATCCACTATTAGTAGCAGACAATATTGTGCCTTTTGTTATTTCGGTAGCCAATAGATGAAAATACTTAGCTTGGATTATCCAACTTTTGTTCTATTATGAGTAAAGAACCGATCACCTCCAAAAAGCCCTCTAAAAATGGGACTTCCCCATAAATGTTCATGCTTATAAATGGTGAACAAACATTTGCACTATTCTTTTTTCTGTACTTCCTTAATAACAAGGCTAAGTTGCCAAGAGAGTCTACTACTAACTATCTTGTTCAATTAACTCATTTCATTTTCATTATTTATGACTAAACTTAATTATAAAATGAATGTATTATACTCAGTACCTACTCATTATTCCTTCTTTCCGTCTTAATTTCACTTTAAATACGAAATGAAACCCCAAGACTTACACCATAGCCGGCGACTGGCCCTATTCCGTGTCCAATGTAAGCTTCAGCAGCAAGGTCTCTGGGGTAGCTGGATGGAGTGAGATTATAAAACAAAACGGTTCTCAACATTATCCAGGTGGGTTGATGGCAAACAAAAACAACAATAAACAGCAAAAATTCAGAAAACTGATCTAAGATAGGACAGTACAAAACAGCAGGCACCAGAGACTGGATTATCTTATAAATTTTCCATCTTAGCTGCGTTCCGACCTACCAAGGCATGAAGGCCAAAAGTATTGAATTCTCCTACAGGCCATTACCTAAAGTCACCTTATGGTATCTTTAGAAAAGGTGTTTTACTACCACCTTCTGACCATGAAGCCCATCGAAATATGAGTTGAAAAATAATCTTTGGATATATTATGAGTATATGATGAGTCATCAATATATAAATCTAATACAAGTAGACCCCTGTATAATCCCTCATTTTATTTCATTTTATGATAGATGACATGTTTATGACTGATGTTCCAATTTACGATATCTTTTATTGTCGACTATGACATTTTTGATTGTTGATATTAATGTTATGCTACAATGTAAAGTCATTTAAAGGATGTAATCCTATATAAGCCTTAAAATGTGGTATGGCATGGTATGGTGAGGTGTTGTGTTATGTGGTATGGCATGGTATGGTATAGTGTGGCATGGCATGGCATGTGACAATTCTCACCCAGCAGCAGCAGCGGCAGCAGCAGCAGCTGTGTATGTGACAGGGTTGGCAACGGCGGCAGCAGGGATGGCGTATCTAGCATGAGGATAACTAGCGGCTTGTGCGTAGGGCTGGGTGGTTACCAACTGAAACAAAGGAAAACAACAATTAATAAAGAACAACATTTTAATTCCTATTTCTTCTTATTCCATTCCTCCCGCACCTCATAATTTTTCTCACTCTAGGCCACATTAATGTTTAAAATGTAATTGTCCCTCTTTGAATCATTTCTGGATTAATTAAAGGCCTTTGACTGATCGTCACTTATTTTGTTGTTTTGTCTTTTGACAGCTGGTAAATCATTCCTTTTTATCACCTGATCATCTTTGAACATAAAACCATCTGATTGAAACCAAAGCCCACAAGCAGGTCAAATATCTTTCATTAAGACCCTTTTATACCTTTCAATTTCATTCATAGCAGTACAAAATCATTTATTTTTTGTTTTTATTTAATGACAATGCAAAATTTCGCACATCTTCTTTGGCATGTTACTATTCTTCCAACATTGAACTTTGCTTGTTGCAGCACTAAGCAAGGGTCACTTACTGTACAAAGTGTAGTTTATAGTATTTCAATCATTCTCAACTGATGCTGTTTAACTTCAAGCATAGTTCTTTCAGATTTTTTATAACTCTTCACGCTCTTGTAACAGAGATGTGACAACAAGACTGACCACCACCATTGGATGTGTGTGCAATTGAAGATTATGATTTCTGACCACCACCATTGGATGTGTGTGCAATTGGAGATTATGATTTCTGACCACCACCATTGGATGTGTGTGCAATTGAAGATTATGAATTCTGACCACCACCATTGGATGTGTGTGCAATTGAAGATTATGATTTCAGAGGAAAGTAACTACATAGAACAATAAAATATTTGTCCTGCATTTGATACAAATATGAATATCTTACCTGGTATCTGGCAGTTGGGTCATACGCTGCAAGGAATGGGTCTTGGTAAAGACTCCTGAAAAATAACATACAAAATCATATTATCACTGATGTATTTTACTCTTTAAAATATCACCTACATGTTTAAAAATTGTGCATAAATCTTTTAAATGCTCATAAATGATGTAAAATACAGCCAAGAAAAAATATATCAAGCATCATTACCAGGTGCTTGGTTAGACAGACAATCTAAAAGGCCTTTAGACAGACAATCTAAAAGGCCTCAATTCTTGTTGTCGAGAGATGCCCAACAGCATGCACACATTCCGGATAATCGATACAAAATGAAAAATATATTTTTACAATTACAAACAAAAACTATCAACAGCTGTTTCTTTTCTTTGGTCATGACTTCATCCTGTAGAGTAGAGCCTAGTAGTTCAGGATACATATCTGATGTAAAGCATGCTTTATTACAATGAAAATCCAGATGTATAAAATATTAAACTTAGGTCTGCTTCGTTTGTGAAACTTTCAAGTAATCATAAAGTGTATATATAATTATATACTATCAATGAGTGATAAAATAACATATCAAGACAAAAACAATTATTTTTTTAACTTACGCAGCAGTAGCGTAAGGAATTGCTGTGGGAGCGGCAGCCATCGGTGCAGGATGTCTGAGACCAGCTGCAGCGGCAGCAGTATACACGCTACCCAATCCCCTGGCGGCTACAGCGGCTGCTGCTCTTCCTCGGGTCAAAGCCACGCCTCTCAATGCAGCAGCTGTGGCTGGATCTAAATATAGTGGGTTAGGTTAGGTTTAAGAGATGCACATAATAATAATAATAATAATAATAATAATAATAATAATAATAGGTAGGTACAATCAATCAATCAATCTATGCAAGTAAATTAGATGGGAAATGAAGTAGTAAGTGAGTTTGGTTAGGATTACAAAAAAAAAACAAAAAAAAATAAATAATTCAAATATAGGGGAAAGTAGTGGAATGTGTTTGCCACACACTGCATTCGACCATTCCTTCAACTTCCATTCGGTTAAATCCTAGCATTCAGTGGTATGCTTCAAACATGTTTAGCGTCATTGACAATTATTCTTGCCTACAACCAGTGGTGAAAGCATTCCTTGGATTGATTCCACTCCAAACACAACAAAACAAATTTCTTTTTTCTTTTTTTTTGTTATTCTGGCTATCCAGGTCTAATGCTTTCATTATTCACTGCGGTACTGCAAAATGTCAACAAATCACATCCTACACGAGACTTCAGTGCGGACTTGACAAAAAGGTCAATGCAAAAAAGAAATGCACTTATCAAACTGTCCCTTTTTCATGGGGAGTTCAAAGGGTAGGAAGAAAATATATCAATATCAAGGAACGAAAGCAAAGCTAGGGTGTTGTGGTTTGGTTTGTTTTTAAAACTTCATTTCATGGAAGAAAAACAGTGAAAGACAGAGAGATTTCACAAGTAATCCATACACCAGACAAACAGTTGGGCATCATGAAGTTACATGCTGTCAATTTGAGCCCTAACAATTTCGGTTTTTAACAATTCAGGATTGATTTGAAACAAATGACAGTTAATCATTTCAAATCCCATCATCCAACAATCTCTCTCAACAAGGAGAAATACACAATATGCATCATCGGCCAAGCCTAGTAATAGAAAAAAGACCATAACCAAAATGCAGTGAATAAATGAGATGAAGGCTGGCTATACATGGGGAATAATAAAAAATATCTTTACAATCAATTATGACTGAAAGGTGAAAGGTGGGTGTTTGAGGGAAGTGGAATGTGAAGACTGTTAATAATTCAACGGATGTTTGCACATGTGTTTTCACGCCTCCTATCATCTGTTATTGTTGTTATCTTCTTATTTATTCTTCTTTTGTGTCTCTGTAAACTTGGTGCGGTGTTATATATACAAAAAAAACCAAAAAAAAATAAAATATATATATTAAAAAAATGTGTTTATAGTCAGTATCCTCGTACAAGGACTCGGTCACAGACTTTACATTATTTCATAAATACAAGAGAAAAAAAGTTTTACTTCATAGATTAAAATTATATGCATGTCTTGTATGGTTTGAAACATCGGATGGAATAACTTTTCACAATATCTATAAATGATCATTAATGAAGTGAAGTAATGAGTGGATGAAAAGGTGGATTGATGGACGGATATCTTACCAGCAGGGATTGCGGGTGCAGCCACCTTTTTGGTCATGATCCGTGCAGTAGCATTGTTAACCTAGTACAGAATCAGGGGTTGGGTCAGAACAAATGCCAGACAAAATGCAGGCATGCAATGAAGCCTTTTGCCATTCATTTATTAAATTGTATTATCATTTCAAACCATCTACTTCGATTTAAAAAAAATAAAAATACAATATGGATTGACTTGGAGTAGAAGTTGTTTTCATTTTCAAAACATACTTCTTTTCCATATAATTAAAAAGTTATTAAAAATAAATGACTAGACCCTGTGTTACTCAAAAGGTAAAAAAAATTCCCAAAAACTTAATATTTGACCCTGTCAGATGACTGAAAAAGTCTGTCTTGGCACATAACACTGCAGCGATAATGTCCGTCCCCCCCCCCCAAAAAAAATTCTAAAAATTTACAATCAAACGGCGAATTATGACACTACGTAAATGATAACAAAAGACTTCATGGCATAAGTATTATTTTCAATTGCATAAAAACAAAAACAAATGCAAAAAATTACCAGGCCAGTTCTAGTCTGTTATGAAGATGTTCATTGTAACCGATGTATTGATGTTTGAACCCTAAACTTCCCCGACTCCTTTACATTATCAACCATCTTCAGATTCTTACCCCTTATCGGTGGTACGCATATGACATAGAATTTTAGCTCCCACAGTCAGAATTCTGACGAATATTGATGTATCCATTCGTTAAAGTTTAAGCCTGCTAATGATAGGTTGCGATTTTCTTGATTGTAGAAACTTTCATGATTGTGAAATAGATGATGGCTTTAAAACCTTACATCTTTTGTTGAATGTTTTCATTTCTCTCTTCTTATACCCATACATATTACAAAGGTGTGTCCCCGAACCACTCTTCTTCTCAAGAATAACTTGATCTGTGTTTGTGCCTTTCCACACTGAGGATTCACATTACTTGATCGACGGGTGATTTGCACAGTCAAACGATGAGGGAGAAAAAAAAGTGTTTTATTGTTGAAAAGACAAAATCAAGTTTGGCTAATTTCTTTCAAATTATCACCATGGCAGCAGAGGGCAACTGTTCGAAATGTCAAAAAGTCAAAAGCTGGCTTTGTCAAATTGTTCATAACAGACTAGATGTGACATACTCGAAATAATGAAAAGCTATCTTATAAAATTCACACAACAAAAAGGGGAAACTATTATTAATCAAAATGTGACGACTAAGTTCGAAACATGTTAAATTTACACAATAAATCTATCTACCTTTTAACAACAATTTTGATCTTTTAAAAAAAAAAAACAAGAAAAAAACCAAACTTTTTCAATTAAATTTAGTTGTAGCTTCATAATATACTATTAAAAATAATGTGTCACTTCTGGCCAGCATAAAAAATGTACCCAAGAATGCAAAATTAAGCTCCTAATAATATACATTGTTTTTAATTGGATGAATAATTTGAATGTGCAAATATACACAGCACTGAATGGCATGGTGTTAAGATTTATTTAACATCAAAAGGGAGTAAATAAGGATTTTTTGAATGAATATTGCATTGTTGGGGTGACATTTTCTTTCACACAAATAATATATATATATATATATATATATAAAAGATATAGCTATGTAAAAAAACAAACTAAAAAAAATTATAATGAAAAGTACTGTCTATCTATGACTTTTTTTCTTTTTACTGAGAAGCAGTATTAATCTTTAAAACTGAAAATTACAGCATAAAGAAATGCCATATAAAATATAAATGTATGTATTGCAATAATATATTACACGGATAATGCACAAATATCTACAAAGAAGAAACAATTGATATATTGCCTGGCGTGCAAATCAGAGCGATTGGGAATTTGGGGGGCTTTGCACATTGAAATGCACAACAAAACATACTTGATACACACTTAAGATGGCCGAATTTGGCAATTGTTCTCCACTGTCTGAGCATGGTAGAAACATTGAAGAAAGAAAATCGCATTAAGATTTTTTATTGATACTTCAGAGGACACAAAGTTAAAAAAGTAGTAAAGGAAAACAAAAGTGATGAAGGGGAAGACGAATGATGTGCTTGAGGTTTTAATTTTTTTTTTCCTTCTTAGTCCTGATGGAAATGCTAAGAGTTGACAGTGTAAACACAAAAACAAAAAATAACAAATGGTTGTAACACAAAAAGAAAACTGTTTGAAAATGTCTTGAAACTAAAAAATGAATAAATAAATAAAAGGGAACTCTATCTTTAAAATTCGAAAAGACGAGACAGACTTTGAAGTAATATTCCACCGTATCTATTTCTCTTCATATTTTTTTCTTTTTTGAGGGGGGGTCTGAGTTGAGTACAACACTTAATGGCGAAATCACCAAAACGAAGACTGAAGTGATGACTAATAAAGGAAATAAAAAGATTTTTATCAGGCATTTCTCCATACTGCAACACATATAGGTATACTTAGCATTGGTTTCAGTTGTGCTACCACAAAAATGTAAAGAATCATGCAGGCACCTCAATTTTTCGTCCCTCAACCACAGTGCCGTTCAATTTCTCACGTGCTCTGTCAGCATCACTGCTATTTGCGAAAGTTACGAAACCGAATCCCTGCATGCACGAGGAAAACAAGGAGCATGCATTAAACGTGCAATGGACATGAAAATGATCATTATGGGCAAAGTATGAACATAGGGGATGGAACTGTAATTCGAAAAAAATAAGGATATAATAAAAAGTAACAATGGAAATGTGATGTCTATAATATTATAACCATATTGGAATCTCTCCAGCCTGTGTGTGTGTGGGTGGGTGTGTGTGTGTTTGTGTGTGAGTGATGTGTTTGTAATGATATAATGATTCATCACTTGCGTAATAAATTAGGTCATAATTCATCAGACTTGGGTAATGAATAAATGAAAGGTTATTATCCTCAGCGCTTGTCAGATGAGAATAGTGGTTTGTTGGGTTTTTTATCTTCTTCTTCTGAAGATGAAGCCTGTATGTGTGTGCAACTTTCAGGCAGGGTTAAAAAACAACATGCACAATTGAAATAATAATAATAACAATAATAATAATAATAATAATAATAATAATAATAATAATAATAATAATAATATCAATAATAGTAATAAAAAAAATTAAAAAAATATAAATATTATTATTATTAATAATAATAATAATAATAATAATAATAATAATAATAATAAACAATAATAAAAATAACAAAAACAATAATAATAATAATAATAATAATAATAAAAACAATAATAATTCCAGATGTTAATTTCACTCAAGTTATAACTAAAAGCTAGGCATTTTAATGAATATTTAGTAGTAAAATATGATTTGCAAAAGTAAAGAGTGAGGGAACTGAACAACATGCTTACTGGTGTAAGCTACATGCTGACATGCCAGTTATTGGCACTGCTGTCTGTCCTCTACGTTTGATGGAAAGCTGTACAACTCGTCCTAATTTAAATTCGTCCTAATTTCAATTTGACATTGCAAACAACTCCTGTACAGTGCTAAATACACTTTTTCCTAGGGTCTCAATATTTTAATTATTTTTTTGGGGTGTTTAGAAGCTCGTAAAACAAAGGTGACATAACTAGAATTGAAACAGTCAGCTTTTCTTGCCTATGTGTTTATCCAGAGCTGTAGATTCTGGGCTAGACTAGTCTTTCTTAATTCCTATCAGTATCAGGTAATCTAGCCTACTGTGCTGGGTTAAATTGTCAGGAATAAATGCCCTCAATCTCAATAACGTTCTGACGTCACTTCCTTTATTTGCATCCATAACATTATGTTAGGCCTAGGCCTATAGCTCTCGCCTCCACTAACACCCCACCCCCACATTTTCTAGTCATTTATATTTTTTACATCTTATTAGGCGTGTGTAACACACCTGCGTCTTATCATCATTAACAATTCCTGCGTCGTTCTTTGCTATTTTTAGAGTGTCATGTGATAAGTCGTACCCCAATTATCATTAGAAAAAGCAGCCCAGTAGATTGTTGTGTGTTGGTACCGCCAGTCCGCGCACACGGCCAGTCATATTGTTTGTCATTGTTAATACAAGACCAAGTAAAAGCCAGAGGACTAGTTACGTTACGTATTATTTGTGCACATGAGGATCTGCTAGTAGTAGCACACTAGAGTAGAGTAATAATAATAATAATGACTGGACAAACATCACACAATCAAGTTGTAGGTAATTATTATTGTACACTGATACTCGCCATGCAGTAGGCAAACTTACACTTGTACTACACACTGGTTTGAGGTAACAAATTAGATCTGTCTACACGCCATCTATTCGGGACGTTGGGCACGCAGTAGTGTGTCAGAGATGTACGAAGTACGAACACGCTGACAGGAAAAGGTCAGACCTAGCAATGCAGTTCATGTCATTCCAAACACGGCCAGAACACTCAAAAACAAATTACGGTCAATGAATGGACACAGCACAAGACGGTCAGGCAGCAAACACAGAGAATGCAGATGCTGGACAGATAAGTTTTTGTTAAGTTTCAAACACATAATTCTCACAGTCGAACAATGAAATATTAATGACAGTAAATTCTTTCTGAATGGTGCGCATTTATTGGCAGGCCGCAAAGATTCTTACTCTTCGGGTCTGTTATTTTTGCTTCGTCTCTTTATCCTTCAGGTCCGTAACAACTTTTTAAAAGTTTCATATTGAATGACGACTTGTGGGTTTCTCTCGCCGAAAAAAAACTAACCCAACAATTTGCCTAAATCAATATTTATTTTCATTCACATTAATAACTATTTGTTTTGTTTCGGTTTTTTATGTTGTTTTGTATATATTTAAAAAAGGTAAAAGTACGTGCATCATGATCAGAGTTCCAGAGGCGATGCGAGGGCTAACTACGTACAATCCATGTCACAAAAACCATTTGGGAGGGAAAATGGCAGAACACAATTCAAAAGCTACATACAACTATTTTTGAAAAAATAGCAACACGCAACGTAAATAAATTGTTGCGTTAAAAAAAAAGTAAATATAAAAATAAACAAATAAAAATAAGTAACAGATAAATAAATTAATAAAAAACAAATTAATAATAGAAAAATAAATAAATTGGAACCAGGGATATATATTTTAAAAATAAAATATAGGTTGGCAATCTCTGTACCTCCCTTACTTCCAACTAAGATGGCTAGTACCAATTGCAAGCGGTGAATCATTACCTGCTACAAAGATTTAGATTTCGGTTCTATAGAAAAGAAGTTGGAAACATAGATTTATTTTTAGGTAAGAATATTTTTAGGTAAGAAAAAGAGATGTTCAGCAAGAATCTATATCAGAATTTTCAAAAGGGTTGAGAGACAAGTGAAACAAGGATTTTCAGGAGAATAAAAAAAGATATTTCAGAGGACAATGATTATCCAGGAGGACAATGATGTTGAAGAGGAGAACAAGGACGTTCAAGGGGACAGAAATCAAGAGGACATCATGGATTTTCAAGAAGAAAAGACAAAGATGTCCCAATGAAGACAAAGATATTCTACAGAATAACAGGGATGTTCCAGGAGAGCAAGGACATTGTCGAGAACAAGGATGTTCCAGGAGAGCAAGGACATTGTCGAGAACAAGGA
>JARDUL010055372.1:0-12169 GCA_030265205.1 Dirona pellucida | reverse complement strand
CTCTCTCTCTCTCTCTCTCTCCCCCCCCCCCTCCCTCCTTTTTCTTCTTTTTGAAGGTGTAATCGAAGCTGAGATCTATCAAAAGAAGTTATGTATTGGTTTTTTTAAGAGTAATTTTTTTATGAACTTTATGAAGATGAATGATATAATTTATTTTTCTTAAACATGCCTACTTGTCAAGCTAATCATATTTGATGATTGATCTCAGGTATCAATAGTTTTTATAAAGATGTAATTTAAATGAATTTCATTATGCTTTTCAGGGGCTGATGTGAATCGTGCTACCACCTCCAATGACCACACAGTGCTTTCTCTGGCTTGTGCAGGAGGACACTTAAATGTGGTTGAGCTTTTACTTGGTCACCATGCAGATGCTAATCACAAACTAAAGGTGAAAAGGATACTCTTTTTTACCATACATATTCTTTTTTATATTAATTGGTTATTTTAAAGTTCAAACACAGTTCAGGACAAAAGACACAAATTCAGGGATAAAATTGATTTGGGGGTGGATGGTCAGTCAAGTGATAGAATTAAATGGGTCAAACAGGCAGTTCTTCGGCAAATAAATTTTTAGAATGATAGTTCACCTTCTAGTTTCGTTTTGAATATATTAAAGCATTACATTTGTGTTGATCCATTTAAATGCAATGAAAGTAGCACACACAAATATTGCTTCAATTTTTCAAGACGTATCTTGTAGTGGGGAAAAACCCTTATTTTGATGCAATGATAAGTATGACTGATATGATGCAAAGCCCATATGATATGTTCTTGTCCTAACCGTGGGCTTATGCTAAATGATGTGATGCATGAATTTGTGTATTGTTTGTTTGGTTTTTATTTATTTTATTTTATTTTGAAATTATTGTTTTTGTTTTTTTGTCTTTGTGATTATAGGATGGCTCTACCATGGTGATTGAGGCTGCTAAAGGAGGCCACACCCAAGTGGTCAAGTTGCTGTTGGAGTGGCCCAATAGGTTTAATTCTACATCCTCTGACCAGTTGTCACAGCTAAATGTGCCCGATGTCCCTCTTGAAGAGGTGAGTTTTGTTAATTTGGGCAACGCAATATGGATGTCCCTTGCATTTTTAATGGAGGGACCAATCAGTCAGGGGGTGGCTTTAGTAGACTCACTGCTTTCTTATTACTTTATGGAATATGACAATGTGACCATTATTGTGTCAAAATGTGTCTCATACGAAATAGGCAAATAGTTTCAAAGGTAAATAATGCCCAACATGCACATTAAATTTTTTTGTATTATAAGAATGTTACACAGTGAGGATATTTCAAGTTAGGTGGAGATTGTACCTACAGAATGTGCAAAACATCTGAGAAACAGTATTTGAATCCAAATCATGCATGGCATTCAAAATATATTTACTATTCCATACAGTTGTCTTGAAATTGAACCTTGTTTTCAGTTCTTGAATTCTTTCGTTTTTTATCCTCAGCCCCGTGTTCCAGTTCAAGGTCTGGCCAACATTGTACCTCCCAGTGAGCCAGATTCACAGAGTCCTGTTTCTACGCCAAGCCTTCCGTCAGCTATCCAAGGTTTTTATACTTTCTCTTTCTTCTTCCCAACTAAAGATATGACAGAACTCTTGTCGGTGATTATATCATTAACAGACTATTTTTGTAACCTGGGGTACTGGCCCACTTTTGGCACATTCTAAACAAGATATATATATCTCTATAAACAAACCTAATGGACTGATTTTCAGACCCTACCACCCATAGAGCTAGAAGATGCAGTTATTCATTTTGGAAACATCAGGATTCAAACTCTCCCACCATTCATACGATTCCCCAACGGCTGAACTGATCCTTTTTTTGTCAGAGGAATATTCTTATCTAGCAGGGATCGAACTCAGTATTGGAATACATGGATTTTGAATTCCACATTTCATTGCTGCCCTCCATAAAAAGCCAACACTGTATGACGAAACGAACAATCAGGCAGCAGTATGTAGATAAAACATTTTTCTTCATCAACCAAAATTCGAGGAACTAAATGATGGAACTCAGCAAACTTCTTTCTTTGTATTAGGATGGGCCCAATATCTTTTTTCACTCTCTTCCTTCCGCTTAAGCCTCACTAAAAACAAAAAATCACCTCCCTCTTCCTTACATGATTATTAATTAAATTGAGGTTTAAAAGAGTCTGGGTTGTTTTTGTTTGCTGATACTGCCTATAACTTGTGACAAATTGAAATTTTGTCTCACTTTTCCAAAAGATATTTCGGAGGATTTGAATTAATAACAATGTCATTATTTTGCAGAGTAAGCATAGTCTAATGTAATCTTTATGTAATCTTGTCAACAGGAAAAAATCCAGAGGCACTTCGACAGGGCTTGATTAAGTTACAGAAATCCCTGGCTGATTCAAAAGCAAATAATAAAACCTCCAGTCCTGTGATAGCTGAGAATTTTCAACAACTGTTTACTGAAGGAATGCTCCTAGATGACAGGAGTTCGGAAAAGGTATTTTCCATATAGTTTTGCCCCTTTCTCTCCCCTCTCCGACATGCTAGATTTCTTGGTGCTCTTACCAAGTGAAAATGAAATATTTTACTTTGTGATTTATTTTCAACAGTTAATGATATTATGATTAAAGCACTCAGTCGGGGGTTTTTGCAATAGATATTTATATGATTGAAAATGGAATTGCATTGATATCATCAAATAAAGATATAAAGGGTAAATGAACATGTCTGGCATTCATGGAGGGAGTTTAGGAAAGTAGAAAGTAGTGGGTCTGCGGTAGTCAATATACTGAAGTAGTGATTGACAGATGTAGACATTGTTAATAAAATGAAATTATTTGAGTTTTCTATTGTCTGTGGGGATGAGGTGATTAGATATTATGATTTTCTTTTCTTTTTTACAGGACGACAAATTATGCTTAAGTCAGGCAACTAAAGAAGAGCAAATCTTGCGTAAACAGCAAATCCTTGAGGAGCTCAAAAAAGTTGAAAAAGAACTCCATGAGAAAGCCCATGCACAAATGTTGTTGAGCACTCAACAAGACTTGGAGCAACAGCAGCTGAAGTTGAAGCAAGGGTCCGCTGCGGCTCCCACCTCGTCCAGCGTTACCTGTGTTGGTAACAGCACCACTACTGTGATGTCAACAGCGGGCAAAACCGAGCAACTGGTTAGTCAAATATACAGAAACTTTGATTGCCAATATTGAATGCTTTTCATAAGTAATTCTTTAAACCTCCCGAAAGGCTTGGAGAGAAATAATCTAAAATTTTAAAATATAAGCCTTTTACCCAAATGTTAGGTTCAATGGAGGACCAGTAGCTCAGTTGGTAGAGCGTCTGACTGCCATGCAGGTGACCCAAGTTTTATCCCAATCCAGGCAGAAATTATTGTCCTCCCTGTCCCGTGAAATGGTTAGCTAAGTCTATAGTCAGATCTGGCTGAGTAAAGTCAGTGTGGAAAGCAATGGCAAACTACCACATGCTGTATGCCTAATATATTCAAGTCTCTACACTTGGATACCCTACATTCAGTATTGAGTATGGGAACTTAACTCCAGCCAAATGAGCATTCAGCTCACTTTATTTAGTCTCAGTGACAAAACGGTTTGGGAGTGGCAATTTACTTCAATCAAAATAAAAGTGTTTTTTCTCAATTTTTTGTTGTTCTTACTGTACTGCCTTGCGCTTGAATATAGATGTACAATTCACCTCATCTTCTTGATATGAAATAAATTGTTTTACAGTAATGTGTAATTTGGTGGTTTGTGTAATATTGCATCACAAGCATTGAATAAATTATGATAATTTTGCTCATAATATTAGGGTTGTTCAAATTAGGGAATAAATTCACTCTCTACTTTCCCCTTCATTTTTAGGTTCAAGCCTATGTCCAACACCCCCATCAGCAACTCTTACTGCAACAGCAGCAGCACCAAAATCAGCTCAGCTGCACCGCAGCAGTTGCACCACCTCCTCCATTAACCTCGGCCGCTCCTTTGACTGTGCCATGTGGGTCCACTACTACTGTGGATAGTCGAGGGGTTTCCAAAAGTCAGGGCAACAAACGCAATGGCTCAAATAAGCAAGCAAGGTCTGCCAAGTCCACTGCCCAACCTCCTCCACCGCCGCCACCTCCTCAGCCAGCTGCCGTTCATTCTGTTAAAGGTCCATTATTACTTCCATTAGCAGGCACGCCTCAACACCAAGCCTTGCTCAGTCCAGTACAGCCCATTGTATTTCAGACAGAGCACAATGGGGGTGTGTATCTACTTTTCTCTCATATCTTTGTCTTTTTATAGATTTAAAAAAAAGAAGAAAAGTAAAATGTAAAATGCAAATGAGCAATTCTTGATTCTTCTAACTTTTTAGTATTATACATGGTGTCTGGAAATGTTTATTATTCTTATAACTTTTAATGGGAATAGAATATTTACCAATACATGAATGACAATGAAGTGATAGCGATTTTCTTTCATGCCAACAGATCTTTGTTGGGGTTGTGAATCTCACAGCTTCAATAGTCAATTGCCATAATGACCTTTCTATTGTGGGTTCTATAGAATTATTTGAGGCAGACTTGGCCACATCATCTTTGTGCACTTTTAAAAAGAAACTGAAACTATCAGATATTCCAAACCTTTTTTATTTAATATATTTATCATGGCTTTGAATATGCTTACAATCATCAGAAGTATCTCAAATTGTGGCATCCACCTCCCAAGTTCCTCTTGAAACTGCACAACGTCAACAGCTGCAGGCCATCCATGTCCAACAGCAGCAACAGCAGCAGCAACAAGCATCTTTGGTGTACCCTCAGCTAACTCCGCAACAATCCGACCAGTTCCTTCAGCTCAATGCTGCCCAGCATATGATAAGTCACCAACAGGGCTTGCAGCATCAACTGCAGATACAACAGATATCTCAGCAAGTATGTTGCCTTCGGCTGCTTACCCCAAATTTCTGTATTTGACTTTTTCATTATTTTTTAATTTCCATCACTTTCAAGGCTAATACATAATTTGAGGGGTTACACTTTAAAAGTTGGCTGAGCTGTTCTGCTGCCAGACCTAGGATTCAAATCTTTGCTGTGTTATTAAATTTGAGTCCTTTGGAAAGAAGACTTTTTTTGCACATCGTGTCTCACTTGACTGAGGTGTAAATGAGCACCCAGCTACATACAGAAAGATAATTAACAGTATGATGTGGCTAGCAGGCTGCTCTTCTGTATGCTCCTTTGGGAAGTAAAGAAATATATTTAATGACACTACCTGCTGGGTGATAAATGATGTAAAGTCTGTGAGCCCGTACTTGTGTTGGGATACAGGTAAAAGCCTATCTTTATTTTAATGTTTACAATTGTTTGTGCTTTTGTTTTTTAAAGGTGCAATCGGGTCAGCATGTTCTTACAAGTGTTGCCAACACACAAGTTTCAGCGGCACAATCTCAACTGTCCCAGCAACAACAGCATGTTTTCCAACAGCAGCAGCACCAAGCTCATCAGCTCTTTCAACAACAACTCCACCAGCTGAAGGCGCCCAACCCAGCTGGGAACAACACCATAGCCATCAATAAACCTCAAGTGGTCAGTTTGTTTTCTTTTGAAATTGCAATTTAACTCGGGAGCTATTATTATGTCCAGGGAAGACGGAGTCTGACATAGCCCGTTATTCATTAAATTTGTCAGAATTTATTCAGTGGATTGTTTCTCACTCAAGCTTCGTGCTACAAGACACATTTTATGACTCACAATAATTCAGGGCTTATCTGGACTCCACTCAATTTGATCTTCCATTTTTAAAATTTAAATTTGTTCTCAACTTGACAGGTGCGAAAGCAACAACGTGTAGTCCAACCAACAGCCCAAAACCTCGTTCAACAAAATTCCATCAATGTGGACGGGACTGTCCCACAGGCAGGGATGCAGAATCTTGGAGCTGCCCCTACCGCAGTGGATAACAACAGCTTGTACTCCCCCTCTGTTTTAGTTGATTCACAGACAGAGAGCAATCATGATACAGCTCTAACTTTGGCCTGTGCAGGAGGCCACGCAGAACTTGTCAGCCTGTTGCTGGCAAAAGGAGCGGACATTGAACACAGGGATAAAAAAGGTGATTATACTTGGAATTTTTTACTTGTGAAAAATTTGTATGTATTCCCTAACAGGGAGTCTAATTGATTGTAAACATAAGACGGGCGCCTCATTACTCTCATTTCTCCTTGTGTTACTTAAACTGAAACGAAAATTAATGGATCGGTCTTCATGATTAAGTAAATAAAGAGAATTAAGGTTTGTTTAGTGTCTCTATCAATGAAATAAATTACATGTGTATGTATATATATATATATACAAATAAATTACAATAGTTAGTCATAATAATGAAAAAGATAACACGTTATTTTGCTTACATTGATCAGAATTATATTTTAGTTCTTAGAATTTTTTGTCTTAGACCTTGAATTAATGCTGGATTAATGCTTTTTGTACAGGTTTCACCCCATTAATACTGTCTGCAACTGCTGGTCATGTGGATGTTGTGGAAATCCTCCTTGACCACGGGGCAGACATTGAAGCTCAGTCAGAGAGAACCAAGGATACACCTTTATCCCTAGCATGTTCCGGTGGGCGATATGAGGTAAACTGACTGGTAATAGATTTGTATTCATTGTTTTAACTGGAATTGCATAGATTCTGCAAGTCCAACATAAATGTGACACAGTCCCTAAATGAGCCCACACATTTTATGGGAAATGGATTCATACTCAATGATCTGTTTGCAGGATAGTTTGCCATGTGAAGAAATTTTAAAATGATGGTCATTGACAATTGCTCATATCACTCCCTCTTTTCAGTGCAATCATAATGCCTAACTATTTTCAATTTGCCCCAAAAATGGTTTTATGTATCTCTGGACAGGGTATTTGATGCAGATAACAAATATGCAATGAGATTAAGCAAGAGGCTGTTGTAGTCATGTCCGACTGGACCCATGTAATAGACTTTTTATAATTCAAAAATTGCGATCACAAGTAATGTTAATGATGACATAGGCATGACCATTGGTTGTGATACATGTTGGATAGGTACGCAGACAATTTGTTTCAAGTACCTCTAGCTCAGGCATAACCTACCTGTGATAAGGCATTTAAATTTTTGTTGTTGACATTTTGTTGTTGCCATCTTTTTCGGTTTCATCATCTCAGCTTCTTTCTTATTTCAGGTGGTGGACCTTTTACTGAGAAAAGGTGCGAATAAGGAACATAGAAATGTCTCTGATTATACACCCTTGAGCTTGGCCGCGTCAGGAGGTTATGTCAACATAATCAAGCTTTTATTGCACGAAAATGCTGAAATTAATTCCAGGTAACTTTTAGATATTTTGTTGTAAAGTAGTTGACTGAGACAAATTACATAATCGATCAAGGGTGTTATTATTGCAAATTGCATGGGTATCTTTGGTCACCAAATTTTGTATTAGATTATTTGTGGTTAAATAATTTTACAAAGTTGAATATGAAGAGCTTGTTTATAAATACATCAGTGAAATACTGTTGTGACTAAAATGGGGAAATTCATGTTTCATTTAATATTTTTGTTTAATTTGTTTCAGCTATACTTTATCTCATACTTAACTACCATGATTATATTATATTCAGTTATATTCACCAGATAAATATTAAATGTAGAACGTTTTTGAATATTGTTTTTATTGTTGATTACAGGACAGGAAGCAAGCTTGGCATTTCTCCCCTTATGCTTGCAGCCATGAATGGACATACAGCTGCCGTGAAGCTTCTCCTGGACATGGGCAGTGACATCAATGCACAGATTGAGACAAACCGTAACACAGCCCTCACCTTGGCTTGTTTCCAAGGACGGCATGAGGTGGTCAGCCTGCTGGTCGACCGGAAGGCCAATATTGAACATAGGGCTAAGGTGAGAATGTGATTTCCTAATTGTGCGCTTACATGTCAAATTTGAAATATTTTTAATGATTGAGTACGAAAAATTTAGCATGAATAATGAAACAATGTTCGGCTTTAATTTTTGGGTCAGTGAGTTAGTCTTACTTATGTTATTCACCACCTAGATGATAAGAAAAAGTCAGGAGCGTATTCCAATTTTCTGAGA
Organism: Dirona pellucida; assembly: GCA_030265205.1. NCBI lineage: Eukaryota > Metazoa > Mollusca > Gastropoda > Nudibranchia > Dironidae > Dirona > Dirona pellucida. Next base: position 4,050 of record JARDUL010055372.1, on the reverse strand, counting down.
AATTTATAAATGATGGGGAAGTATATTTCCCTCACTATTGTTTTGTCCTTTTTTTGTAACAAATGAATTTAAACTTTTCTTAACTTGACAGACTGGTCTGACGCCTTTAATGGAAGCTGCGTCAGGGGGCTACGTGGAAGTCGGAAGGGTTCTTTTGGACAAAGGAGCAGATGTTAATGCTCCACCAGTACCCTCGTCTCGTGACACTGCGCTCACCATCGCTGCAGATAAAGGGCATTACCGATTTGTTGAACTATTATTACACAGGTACGTAAATGAATGAAAAAGACGTTTGTGTCTTTTTCCGCTTTTGTTATTGTCATATATCAACTCAAAGCTGATTGAGAAATAAAACTAAATTTTGAGGCTGGCCTAGAAATTTTCCTGGCATAATGTTTATCATGTTATATATAAAAACACATAAAATAGTTTACTTTTTATAGGTTTGTTTTCAAGATGTTTTATCTCACACACTTATCATCTGTATAACATATCTTTACGAGGGAAATGCCAGTGTTGTTATTTTATTTTTGTTTTTTTGTATGTTTTTCAAATTAGAAATGCTGCAGTGGATGTGAAAAACAAAAAAGGCAATTCTCCTCTGTGGTTGGCTTGTAACGGTAAGTTTCGTGTTTTTTAATGAGACCATACTGTAACGTGAATTGTTTTTGTTTCATATTGTTTTTTCATCGTTACCTTCATTTTGTTTTGCCATTATTGACTTTGTATAGTTTGGTCATTGCTTACGTCAAATAGTTTTATCAGTGTTCACTTTTTAAGTCTTTGAGTGGTGTTAAATTGTTTAAGTTAAATCATGCTTTGAGGAAAGGATTGTGGTAGATTGATTATATGATTGATCCTCCAACCATTAAAGAAAAAGGATTAATGTTTCTCTTGTCCAGGAGTATATAGTGTAGACACAATTCAAAACTATGATGTTTTCCACAGGTGGTCACAATGACGTTGTGTCACTGCTCGTCGAGGCAGATGCAGATATTGACAGCCAGGATAATCGCAAGGTGTCATGCCTTATGGCAGCATTCCGTCGCGGCCACCTTAAAGTGGTTAAATGGATGGTAAAGAAAGTTACCCAATTTCCCTCAGAGAGCGAGATCCAACGATATATTGCTACTCTCACTGACAATGTAAGTGGCTATTGAGAGGGGATGTTATTTAATTTTCAACATTGATACGCTGACATTGCTAAGTGTCAATTTTAAGCATTTATTTATAATTCCCAACAATAAAAACAGAATTTTAGTCTCTTATATGATTAATATTAGAGGTCTAGTGACGCCACCACTCCATCTGAAATATATTTTCAGTATCCCAATAGATAAAACTGCGGAGAGTAATATCGTAATGCAAGCGGTTGTATTTTATTATTTTGAGACAAGTGTTTATCTTGTGACCAAGTTTGCATTCTTTAATTTCATGAGATAATAGTATGGACACCCAACTCGAAAGTGGCTTGTTTTTTTGTCTGTTACCTCATATGTACCACTTGTACTTCATAATTTTGTAGAGATTCAAATTTCGATGCTAACATTTCTTGCTCATCGCGATTTACTATACTATAAACCGTAAAAATTTACCTGAATGTCAAACTGGTATTATAACTGGCAAAAGAAATGTAAAATTTTTAACTTGATTGGCATGGTAAAAGTAATATTTTGTATTTTAAATCCCCCACTTGGTTTTTTGTTGTTTAATTGCACATTGTGTTTTATAAAAGCCATTGCGTTTGATCTTGTTAGAATGTGTTGAATGTTTTGTAATGCACAATTTTTTTTCTTATCCTTACCAGGAGTTACAAAAGAAATGCAATCAATGTGCAGACGTGATTGTCACAGCAAAAGACATGCAAGCAGCCGAAGCTAACAAGAATGCTGACAGTTTATTGGAGGAGATCAAACAAGAGAAGGCGAAGGCTGCCCTCCAAGCTGAAAAGACATCTAAAAAGAGGGAGAGACGACGGGAACAGCGCAAAAGGAAAGGGAAACCAAAGGATGACAAAGATGATAGGTGAGCATTATTTTGACAAAATACAGGCACTAAAATCCTGAGAGAAGGAAATGTCCCAGACTGGTTTCAAGAGCAGTCTTGAGAATGGGTCCATATTAATGCATGATAAACACTTGTGTACATTTGCTGGAGAAATTATCAATACATTTTTCTTGGGGACTAATGATCCATGATAATAGGTTTCCAAACGATAATTCTTTTACTTCTTTTTATAAGCTAGTGTAGGATTTAGAGAGTTCAATATTACTTCAGAGATTTATAAACCTCACATATTTGGATAGGAAGAAACCATGGATGATGATCTTTGTGTCTGAATCTAAAATGAAAAGATAATAGATTTAAATGGTTCTAATTTTACAAAAGCTGGTCACCACTGCATACAATTTTAGAAAAACAAGATTAAGAAAAGCTAACTTTCTTGGAATTATATTTATTATCAAAAGTCATTCATGGCCATACTCTTTATTGTGTACAGCGGGAAAAATTCCTCCCCCGAACCGGAAAGTGACTCCCAAAACAAGAAAGAAGAAGAGGAAGAGGAAGAAGAGGAGGATGACAGTAATTCTGAATCCAACTGCTCAGCCAGTAAGTAAAGATTTAAATACTTACAGATAAGGATAAAGTATTGCATGTAATGTTTGGTTTTTTTTTCTCTTTCTTTCTTTTTTTTGGGCCAATGGTTAGAGTCATTTGACTGGTGAATTTTGTCTTCAATCAGTTTTTATACTGTAATATCATTTTGAACATACCATTGAATAGGAACGAAAATGTATGATTTATATTTTTCTTGCTGCTCATTATTTTTAAACCATTTCCTCATCTTGCCCTCTCTCTCTACCAGATACAAATAGTTTGAAGAATAGCAACAATAAGAATAGCAACAGTAGTAATAAAGCGTCATCGGGAAAAAGCTCTTCAAACACTGTTCAGAACAACAGTATCCAAAATACTTCTGTGAATGACAGTCAAGTGCAGCAGAGGTGTCCTGAGATCACATCAACACCAGTCACGTCACCCGTCATACAAAGAGAAGCTATGGTGAATGGTCCTACTAAGACTAGCTCATCGGCTGCACGTGCAAACCGCGAGTCACGAAAGAAACAACAGAAGGCAGCAAGAGAGAACCGCAGAGAGGCACCACAAGAGACAGAAACTCTGCGGATCAGATTGGAAGAGAAGAAGAAAGTGAATGCCGCCCTTACAACAGTTATTAGTGCAGTAGTTTCGTCATCCGCTTCCACCACTTCGTTGTCTGCATGTAACACCAGCATCAGTGTTGGAAGTTCAGGCAATAGTTTGCCGCATCCTTCTTCGTCATCCTCCTCTACGCCCTCATACCCTAACCCTACACCTTCAAAATCCACCAGGAGTAGTGGAAATACCAGTAGGAGTACTGCCTCCTCCAGTAGTGTGACTACAGCAATCTCAAGGGAAAGCACTGACCATAAGTCATTGACTAGTAATGTCAATGGCGGCGGGAACAAAACACGTTCCAAGAAATCAGACATTATCAAACAGAGCAGCACCACAGGTCAGTGTTAGGATTTTTCATCAATTTCAAACAAATTTATTGAGTAATTGAAGAATCTGCTGATGCATCTGCTGAAGTATGATTTAAAGAAAGAAAAAAAGATTAAAGCTGTAATATAAGTATAGATCACCATATTTTTTAAAACTATTGAGTGTTTTTGTTTTATTTTGGAATATTTGATGTTGAATTATATAAAAGGGATACTGACTTGGCATGGGTCTGAAATTAATTTTAGAAATAATTTAATAATTATTTCTTTCTTTCTTATTATTGCTTTACAACTTTTTCATTTAAATGTTGAATTTTATGAAAAGCATGAATCTGAAATTTCAAAAATAATTAATCAACTTGAAAAGCCCTAATTGTTTGTTTTAATTGCCCACAGGGTTGCGTAAGCTCGCCTATTTTATATATTATTTACACCAATGATTGTGTTGCAAACTTTGATAATTGTACCGTTATCAAATATGCTGATGATACCGCTATTTTGGGTC
>JARDUL010055261.1:0-12172 GCA_030265205.1 Dirona pellucida | reverse complement strand
TGATGATGATGATGATGATGATGATGATGATGATGATGATGATGATGATGATGATGATGATGATGATGATGGTGTTGGTGGGTTGTTTACTCATTCACACCTGAGGGGGGAAATGGTATAAAGAGTCTTTTCCAAGGATTCAACATAGGTAGCTCTGCCAAGATAATGGATGCTATTGCCGGGGATGCAATGGGTGGTTACCACTATCGACAAACATTTTCCTGATCTTCTCTGATGTCCTTTTTTTCTGTTCATGCATTCGTTACCTACCATCATTCACACAAAAATGGGTCAGTAACATTAATGTATGGTATATTTTTCTTCAACTTTTAATATATTTTTTTAAAGAAATAAATATTTTTTATTTTTTATTATTATTCAGGACACACATTCGGTGATCCAGAGATAATCAACGAGAGACTGGAAGGTGGAATTTGGTAAGTCGTGTGTGTCATCTTGCGTCACTTTGTCTTTAGCTTTTGAATCAAGTTATTTAGTCTTTATAGAGAAGGAGTGGGGGCTGCCAGAAGCTAAAAACACCAATAAGATTATGGAATAGTTTCAAGTGTAAAACATTTTTTTTCAAAGTAGTTGTATTCCTATAAAGATGACGGAATTGTGATCCTGGGTTGAACTCATAAACTTGACTACATTGTTGATGAAAAAGATATTGATGATGATGATGATAAAGTTGATGATTATAATCATGATGATGATGGTGATGATGATGATGATGATGATGATGATGATGATGATGTTGATCGTAATGATGATGATGGTGATGATGACGATGGCAATGATAATGGTGATGATGATGATGATGATGGTGTTGACAATGATGATAATGACGATGATGATGATGATGATGGCAACGATGATGATGAAAATATTTTTGCAACATTTTAAAATCAATATTCAACGGACGTAAAAATATAAAGTAAATCATCAATGTTTAAATTTATTTTGCATTTAAAATGAAATAGCATCAAGTATTCATTTTTTTCCCTCCTTTGTCTCAAACCCCCTTTGTTTTAAAACTATTACTTACAAGAATTGAATGTCATTTATTGCCGTTTTAATTGACAGCACCAAGGGAGAATATGTCAGTGATGGCTTGGTGGTTCGAGCACGAGGTTTGCCGTGGCAGTCGTCAGACCAAGACATTGCCAGGTTTTTCAAAGGATTGAACATCGCCAAGTAAGCAACAGACTTCAGTATTATAACATAATGTGTGTATAATTTATTCAATTATTTGTAATAGATTTCCTTATTAATGTAAGTATCAAACTTAAAGTAATATTAAAATATATATCATTTATTCAATTATTTGTAACACATTTCTTTATTGATGTAAGTAACAGACTTAATACATAATATATAATTTGTTCAATCATGTTGAATACATTTCCTAATTGATGTTGCTCTTTTGCTATGTTAATTATGAATCCATGATGTTCTACATGTTATATGATAATACATCCTGTTTACATGTTATATTCTGTACTTGCTTGTGTGCAGTTGCAAAAACAAAAAATATCCAAAGCAAATTTCCATTTCATTTTGGACGAACGAAGTTAAGCTTTATTTGTTTTAGATCAAATCTGTTTTGGGATTTTCTTTTCATTCATGCTATTTTGTTTTACAGATTATCTTATTCGAAATTTCCCATTATTTACTCTGTAGTACTGTCTTCTTTGAATTTGATTACTGAGAGATACAGGGTGTTCAAAGGTCATTTGATCTATCAAACCCTTAACCGGTATATGTTATCATGTGATAATCCCTATAGTAAAACTTTAATTAGGTATATATAATATGTAATATTGTTTTATATTTTCACTCTCAAATGGTCTAGTTTCATTTATTTATTTTTATATACATCAATTTTATACGATGTCGTTATACATCTCAATGTCGATTATTGTTTATGATATTACTACAACTTTTCAGGCAGAAAAATTGTAAGGAAATTGTATTACAATTTTTTTTTCTTTTGTTCCACAGAGGTGGTGTTGCCCTCTGTCTCAGCCCTCAAGGAAGGCGTAACGGTGAAGCCCTGGTCAGGTTTGATTCTGAAGAACACAGAGACCTGGCCCTTAAACGGCACAAACATCACATCGGTCAACGTTATATCGAGGTGTACAAAGCAACTGGGAAAGACTTCATTAACGTTGCAGGAGGTAAAGAAACAAATTGATTTGGGTTTTGGGGGTTTTTTTTGTCTTTTAAAGAAATTGGGACCATTGAGTTGATTATATTTTGTCTAAATAAAATAATGTATGTACAAGTCGTTTGAAAATCTATGTTTTTATTCTCTTCTTAATAAATGTGAAACTTCAAAAATTGTCTTGGGGCATTTAATTTATTATCATATTTTTTTATCTGTGTTTCTATTATTTGTTTTTAAACACTCTTACTCTTATTTATGTAGATTCTCCCTTTCTCTAAGATTATGATGATATGAAGTAGATAAGATAAGATTTTTAGGAACTGTTAATAACTTCAGGGAAATGACCGGATTTTGCTCTTTGAAATGTTTAATTAATTATTTTTTTTAATAATTCATCATAGCCAGCCGCATTGAATGGTTTTTATCAGGAATTTTTTTATTTTTTTAAAAATTGAATTCATTAACACAGATTTGATGAAAGAATCTGGTGAACCTTGAGTTGAACCACGTGCAGCAATATAATGATAATAATAATAATTATTATTAATATTTTAAAATTCACTCTTTTCTTCATTTCGACCATAGGTAACAACAGCGAAGCCCAAGCCTTTCTGTCTCGTGGCGGTCAGACTATAATTCGAATGCGTGGCCTGCCTTTCACCTCCACCACATCACAAGTGGTAAGTCCCATTGCACTGTCGTCATGCGTGTCAATAAGAATGCATGCATGTTTGATGCGTTTTGTGTTTCTTCCAATTTCCTTTGTCATTTTTATTTTTTTTCATACTGTCGGGAGAAATACATATTTTGAAAAAGCAACAAACAAACAAAAAAAAACCAATAAAAACTGAGGGAGAAAACAATTTTTAAAATGGGTATGATTTTTTTTTGATTTTTTTTTTATATGTGTAGAAGAATGTAGATATTTCAGGATTTTCTGTTCCATATTTTTACTTTTATCATAATTATTACATTTTCATTGATATTGTGAATTAATCAACCTGTCTTTGAAGACTATGATTTTGTATGAATTGTGTTCATTGCTATTTTCAAATCATGAAATCTGTTGCAAATCCTCAATAACAAAAAAACAAAAAAAAACAAAAATTGTATGCACTGATTATTGTTCTTGTGTAGCTTTGTTTTGAAAATAGCCATAAACTAAGTTACAAAACCCAAGGATTTTTGGGGGTTGGGATGGGGTGGGGGAGGGGGGGGGGAGGTGACTATTCTGATATGAAATAACTTTTGGTATAGTTTATGTATAGGATCTTAGACGAGATGGACGCTAATGGCCATTGAGTGTCGTATTCAAAACTTCTAAGAAATTATGTTTTTTAAGAGTCTATTTGCAAATTATAGTGACATAGATCATAACCTAAGCTTTTATGAATGAAGTAATATGCATCCTTCATTGCTTGACGTTATTGCTACCACTTAATACCGCAAAGTGTGATAAAGATATTTATGTGTATACTTAGTTCTAGTGCGTGGCTTTTAAACTTTCCAGCATAATGATATGATACCCTTCATACATACATGTTCATAAGACATTTGTAGGCAAGGGAATTTGTATATATTTATGCAGCTATGATTGGCATGCAGATAATGTAGACATCAGCTTCCAAAACTTCAAAATGTTACTACTCCCAATCATTATTATTATTATTATTTTTAGCTTATTCTTAAGGGACAAGAAAATTACCGAATGCCAAGTGCGCACTAAATTACACCAACAAAATCATGGCAAGTTACCTGGTAACAATATGAATAGAAATTCATTTATAATGAAAGTAGAGCCAAAGTGTCCAAACAAATAGAAAAGTAGAAAATATATTTGACAATACAACACCAGCACAGATTAACTCTCTGTATATATTGTTTACACCTTTTTTGTCATTGGACATCAGCCGTATTTCAGAAATGTATATGTTTTATAACATAACACCAAAAGGTACAATAAGTTTTAAGATTGTGAACAAGAAAGAAAGGGAGAAAAAAAATACGTTTTCCGAAATCATTTTTTGGTTTCCTTTTTTTTTTTTTTTTTTTTTTTTCTTTTCTTTTAAATTGGGGGTTTATTTTTTTGAAAAACTTACCTAGGGAGAGAGGAAGATCTTTAAATTTTTACGATGCAGGTTTGACAATTATAGTCTTTCATGATTTCAGCTGTTAACTGTCGTTAAGTTCCAAAAGCATTTGGAACTTGCGATAACTATAGGCCTATTAGCTGCCAGGTAAGTTAATTTGAAATGGATTGTGGTCACAATTCCACTTGGCCCAAGGTACAATGTGGCGGTCGCATTCCAGGCTCTAAAGGTTTATGGTGGTTTACTTTTAGTTATAACTCCTTTTGTTTAATCATACCATAATGTGGAACTATGATTGGTAGTTGGTGCCGGATAATAGTTTTTTGGCTGCATATTTGCATATCATTCATTACTCCCTCTTCATTCATAATTGTATGCTTCTTTGTACAACAACAACAACAACAACAACAACAACAACAACCAGGAAAAAAAAAGGAAAAAAAAATTTTTTACACAAAAATTAATTCCTCATTCGGCTGTTTCATTCCTTTTTCTTCTTCTCACTTCTCATAGATTAATAAACCACATTAATGATATATGATATTATTGCTTTCAAGGTTTTCATAACAGGCTAATTTTGGGACGTTGTAGGTCTGTCGGGACTGTCTTTGTTTGTTGGTTTGTTTCGTATAAAAGTTGTTATAGGTTTTTAAAAGAAATATTTTCCTCTTGATTTGTCAAAATGTTGCCTTACTTCTTCTTTCTTTCATCACGTGTGGTCTTTCTCTTTCATGGTGGTTTTGGAATCAATCTGTCACCCATAGTATACTAGTAAAAAGGCCAGAACAGACGTATTCAATTCTTGTTTCTTTCCTATAGTCTTCAAAAATTTCTCAATTACTCTGATGACGATGGAACTGTTTATGAATGTGAACAAACAACCCATCTGTTTTCTGTCCTTTTGTATGTATTGTTTCGTGAGCTTTTCTCTTTAATTTTCAATGTATCAAGCGGTCATCTGTGTACAAGGCATAACTCTGACTCTTTAGCTCTTTCACGTATGTGTGTATGTATGTACGTATGTATGTATGTACATACGTATGTATCATGTATGTCCATTTATATGTTTAAATTATGTCAGACTCCATTTGTTTTGCATTTCATCACAACAAATTCCCTCCTTTGAATTCATTGCTTTTCACCACTTAAAACACAGTTTGTAATTTTTATTTTTAAGCCAAATTTTTATAGATATAGTAGGTTTACAGGAAGAAATAGCAAGCAGGCTTATATTTTCTATTTCTATGTGGTATATAGTTGTATGAAGTCCAAAACTATATAAAAAATTGGGAATGTAGCAACGAAACAATAGAAAATGGACATATTACTCTGTATCATTGAATTTGTATAATGATATTAAGTAATACTCAGACCTTATGTTGCAAGGTAATACCTAAGGAAAATTGGTAAAGAAATATTATTACAAGTCAGTGTCGATCAGTGTAGAGTAATGAAATATATTAAAGTGGTTGTAAAGATGAAATTATAGTTTCTTTTTAGAATGATGTCAGGTCTTATGTTGGGAAGAGGAGTGACTGGTGACGAGCATGTCGTTTAACCCATTGAATAATTAATTGTACTAATATAAAGGCTGTGGACTGTATAAAAATTAAAAAAACGATATGAGGAAAGGACGATGAATGCTTTCCCAATCTGTAATATTTGTTTTAGATAATGAATGAAAGGAGACAGCTGTATATATATTCAAGTGACAGGTTATTAAAAGGGGGCTGCCTTTGTAGGCTGGCTACTGGTTAGTTAATTGAATTAGTTTTTTTGTTTTTTTTGTTTTTTGTATTGTTTTGTTGGTTTTTTTTGTGGGTTTTTTTTGTTCTTTGGGTTTCGGGTCCTGAGTTTAGTATATATATATTATATTATGTATTACATTGGTAAGAGGGCAGAAAGTTAAGGGAGCATTGGTGAAGGCTGCGCTCACGTAGCATGTGGGAACGGGTGGTGTGTGTTTTTTTATTGTTTTGTTTTTGTCCTGTTTGGTTAGGTATTGTTTCATTGTTTGTTTCAGTGATTGGTTTGTGGTTTTTTTTTATTACCGCATTTAATTTATTTCTTTTTTTTTCTTTATTATCTGTAAGTGAAAGACGCGTCAATGAAAATTTACAGGAAAATGAGAAATTTTTTATTGGTTGGTGCGGTTCTTGCATTTGCCCCTCTATTATAAAAGAGCATTATTTTATGGTTTGGTGGAGTTTTTTTCATGATTATAATATGTATGTTATATATTTGTGTTTTCTTTTAATTTCCTTTTTTTAAAGATTGCATTCCTTTCATGCGTAGTGAAGGGGTTTATGCAGTTTTGATAATAGGCAATAATTACAGACATTTTATGGAATATGGCATTTATTTTATTTTTTGTACCAGTGAATCATGTCATCGCGCTCTTGTATTTTTCTGTGTCACGGTAATTTTCACCATGTTTTATCTCATTATGTCTCGTTGGTGTGTTATTTTTTAAACCCTTTTAATTATTTATTTATTTTATAGTTTATTTTGCCACATTTTCTTTATCTTTTTAAAAGTTTTCCAAGAAACTGCTTGAAATTTTTAGCAAGGATTGGGTTTCTTTTTCTAATTCAGAAAGGGCAGATTGCAGGTCTCTTACTGTTCATCTTCATGGTAATTGGCGTAACACTAGTAAGCTCATTTTCAGGCCAGGAGCAAAACCCAGTTATATTATGTATGTGGCATGTTATACATGTTTACCTAGGCAAATGTTTCAAACAACTGAGTTTATATAAGAAGCAGATTTTCTAATTATTTCCGATAGGTTTGTATTATTCAGAATGAACTCTAAAATTACCCCTCAAACTTTATAACATCAGAACATGTTTGGATTATTTTTAAGCCCGACAATTTTTTAATTTGTTGATGGAAAGGATGCGTGCGTATCAAGTTGTGGTTCTCGTTAGCACCTCACCTTGTTTTGATCTTGTTATCTCTGTTAGACAAATTTATCTACACTCTCGTTAAAATTTTTTAAGATATGATAATTAGTTATTTAACAATCGACAGACAAGTATCATGTGACAAATGACGCAAGATGTACAACACGAACCAGCCTTAATGGAGACGAAAGGCTTATATCTTATTATATTTTATTTTATTTTAGACAGTGACGCTACTGATGTGAAACTATGTTCTCTGCTATTGGTTTGGTTTTTGTGCTTATTGGTATATTATTGATTCCTGAGTCAATCTTTTCGGCTAGAAAATAATAGATTTTGCACCACTTTATAAAAAAAAAGCATAAATTATGGTTACCAGTTGCTTATTTATAAACTTCGTACATTGTGGCTATGGGGGGGATGTAAAATTTTATAGCCCCAGAAATACATGAAATAACAGAATATATTTATCTTGACAATTTTGGCATGAAAAAAGTTGAATAGATATGCGATGCACTCCTAGGGCATGTTAATCAATGTTCAACAATAAATCTGATCAAATCTAGTAACAAAGCACTATGGTTTCAAATCCTGGCCTGAGCTATTCTCTGGATCTTTCAGAGTCTTCAAGGCTCTGTTCCTTAGCCCTATTGAATATAGACCTTAAACATGATCCATCACCTTTGATAAGATCTTTGAGTATGGGAAAGGATGTTAAAATGTAAACTTGAGGACTTTTTTTTGTTAGTTGGATCTCCTCCTTTTTCTATCTTTACTAACATGAATTGTCATTCTAGTATAAGCGGCTTCAATGGCTGAGTGGTTAGGCTACTTCACTTGAGATCAAGAGGTTCGGAGTTCAAAACCTGGCGGAAGCTACCAATGTTGAGTTCTTGGGAAAGACTCTTTACACATGTTTTCCCTCACAGGCTTGGCAGATGGGTCTTCATTGGGTTAATTTTATCTTTTTCTTGTATCACCAATGTTTGTATTCAAATTGAAAAACCCATACAACAAGCGTTGATAGTGGTATGCAATATCATGCATTTAGAATATGTGTTTGTAAATGTTTTCCATCTTTGCAAATTCCTGTGCTGACTGAAAGAATTGGCTTCATCTTTCATAATTTTAACAAAGAGTTTTGTAATTTTTTTAAACTAATTTTTTGTTTTCTTTGTGTGCAATATACAGAGGGTATGCATTAAAAAACACAAAAAAATCAACAGCAACAAGAAGCAAACGCTTTAATGCTATCCTAACATGCCTTTCCATTTGGGACATGAATTAATTGTAATAATATTTATTTATTTTTATATCTAATCTTTGACTCTTTTTTTTTCCTTTTTATTATTTAATGAAATTGTAAAATCAATTTAACTTTTTAAACTTTTGCTGGCTAGTTATTTAACACAGGAAATTTTGTAGCAGGATGGTTTTCATTTCCTTCATTTGAACCCGTACAACACTTGTACATCAACATTCGCACCTTTAGATTTGTTATTGTCCTATCATCACAATTCCTGTCCAGTCCAATGGACAGTTTGAAACCAAAATGCAGATTTCTGGGAAGAAAAATATGTATTGTGCTGTAGGCTTGAGAAGAGCATAATAAACCAATGACTGATTGTTACACGGAAATGTAAAAGACCCCTGAGCTATAAAATCTCATTATGATTATTTCGAATTTTTCAAAATAATTTTATGTTATTTTTTCTGTGTAGAAAGCTATCTGGGTTTTTGGGGGGTTTGGTTTTTTTCATTGTCTATCTATATTTTACATATTTGATAATTTGCCATATTATTATATTATGAAATAACATTGATTGTTGTATGTGTATGTTGTGTTGATGACAGTCACACATCAAGGAAGACCTTGTTGGAAGATTTTACCGGAAACAAAAATACTCTTATAAAACATTCCCCAAAAAAAGGTATGATGTCTTATATACTTATTCAATTACTGGAAACCTATTTTGAAACTAAATAAGTGATGCTTTTTCCACGTATTTGCTTTTTCATTCACAGTTAGAATTTTTTACCCGAGACCCAAACTCATCCCAAGTGTTAGACGGAGAGGATGGAATTCTGTTTGTACACTACCCAGATGGCCGTAGTACGGGTGACGCTTTTGTCCTGTTTCAAACTGAAGAAGAAGCAGCAAAAGCATTGAAGAAGCACAGAGAAATGATGGGATCACGATACATTGAGTTATTCAAAAGCACAACAGCTGAAGTTCAGCAGGTATGAAATTATAATTTTTGTCATATCATAATTAATTTGCATATTTAATTGATAATCAATATTACCGCTGTGAATATAACAGGTGCACCATTTATGGTAGGTAGATCATTAATGTCATTTTAATTATCTCAATAATGGTGTCAAAAATTGAAATTAAGCAATAATTTTAACACCAAGGGAGCAAAAGGTTTAATTGGCATGAAAAGAGTTAAGGAAATTGAGCATATTATCATTATGGTCATTTATATTCCAACTGCTGACAACAATAATCACTCCATTTTGTAAAAGCTTGTGTTATAAAGTAATGTCTTTTGTTATAGGGGTCTTCATTAAAATGATAAATATAATGATAATGATAATGATAATGATACACATTTATACATTGACGATTTCAAGCTCCGGGCTCTTTTTGAATATACTTAAGGCAATGACATCAATTAGAACCCTGAAAAGTAGTTACTCAACTTAATATTCTAAAACATGAAGTAACAATAATAGTTGAGTTGCTACTTTGCAGTTTATAGGCATTACGTTGACTAGGGTAGGATGCTGCTTTGGTCCTCACCAATCCATGTTATGACATCAAAGTCATTTTTCCTGCGACACTATAATATCCATGGGCAAGAAACTTAACTCCAATTGCATCATTCAACATCATTCATGTCTTGAAATGGGTACCAGCTTACAGCTGGGGAAGTAATCTGTGATAGGCCAGCATCCTATCTAGAAGGTTGACATATTATTGTCTCTTTCTGCCCACTTCACGTTACGGAAACTTGGATAAATACCGGCTCCATGCGTTTCATAAGACTCTTAACCCTCTAGTGGCCAATGATAGATTTCTTATGTAGAACAATTTATTTTTTATAAAACACATGGACCAAGAGAAAATGTTCGAGCTTTTTGAAACGCCACACAACTTTTATTTTAACAATTGTGAGCATGTGCCTTATTTGGCTCATTGGGAAGGTTAAGGAACAAAAAACAATGTTCCAACTTCCTTGCTATCATATCCATTCCAGACCATAGTTACACTAAAGAAACTAGAAAGACATTCATCACCACAGGCTTTGAGGTTTATGGTAGCTTGACTTTTACTTCAACATATTCTAGGAAGCATAGTGGCTGAGAGGTGAGGACATTTCACTAATCATGCTGACGATGGGGGGTTCAAGTCTGCTTGGCTTTCGGCATTGTTTTTTCCCGTTGGGCAAGAAAATTAACTCCTGTTGCCTATATTGCACGCGGTGCTGCACTGTGTCTGAAACTTAGGTTACTTGTCTAATTTCTAAATATATCATAAAGACAGGTTACCCATATATAGGCAATTTTTAATCCATATTTATTTATCATCTATTCATTTCCAGGTTCTAAATAGAAGCATGGACCCCAGAAACCCTGAGCCAGTGGACAATCAACTAACTCCCTTGATCGCCCAGATTCCCGCAGGCATATCCATCATTCCACAATCCCTCATCACCAGCGGAACCAAGCGAGATTGCATCCGACTCCGTAATTTGCCGAGTGCCGCCCAAGTCACAGACATCCTCACATTCCTTGGAGAGTTTTCTCAATTCATCGTGTATCAAGGTGTTCACATGGTCTACACTGCCACTGTGAGTTGATGATAATAAGAAGAATTATTATGATAATAATAACAAGAAGAAGAAAAAGAAGAAGAAAAAGGAGGGGGAGGAGGGAGAGAAGGAGGAGGAGGAGGAGATGATGACAATGATGATGATAATAAGAATGATGATAATGATAATGATGATGATAATACATAGCATTTATGTAGGGCACTGTCAATAAAGCAGTATGTAGTCATTTCGGACTATAATATTATTGTTATTATTATTCTCAAATATAATTTGAATGATGAGTTGAACCACTCAATAGCTTTGTGTATATTCGTAATATGTTTTCTTGGTCTTACTCAGTGATGTAAAATTATGGTCTAAACTTACAGCTTTATTAGAAATTTGATAAACTGTCCATATATTGTTCCGAGCTTCTCAATACATGGAAATCAATATATTATGTTTATTGAGTTTCCTGGCATGAATCTGGAAGAATATCGTTATTCAGTGTGTGGCTTGAGTTAAGAAATGCCGAATTTCATTTCCATTTGTAGAAACATAGGTTTAGATAATCTACTCTTGTTGTGTAGAGAAATATTGATATTATTTTTATCTTTCCTATAATATATAAAGGGAGAAGCATCTGGAGAGGCATTTATTCAGCTTGACTCTGAAGAAGCAGCCACTCTCACAGGCTTCAACAGACACCGTCGCCAGATGAACTTTGGCACCAAGAAGAGGATCATCGACGTGATTCAGTGCAGTGGCGATGACATGAGTTTTGTCCTGACCAACGGTGTTACCCCACCCACTATGTCACTTCCCCTTCCTCCTGCTCTACCAGCACCCGCAATGTCTCCCCATTCCCCTGTAGCCCTTCAAAGATCTATGTTGTCTGCTGGTAAGGGAGATTACTCATAGTTTTATGTTTTATTATGAACATATTATTTTGTTTATCGAGTCCCCTTTATACCGCAATAAGCAGTGGAGGGGCGAGCCATATGTCAAGCTCTGAAGGGTGCACATGACAAATGGAAGTAAATCCAAATGCCAATGGGGTACTACACCACTCATCATCTAACACATGGCTAGAAAGTCTCTGCATCAGGAATTAAAGACAAGTAGGTGATGAGCCCACTGCGTCCAAATACCTTTACCAGTAAATTGGACAACAATGTACCATGAGGTCCA